>PVJC01001902.1:0-86199 GCA_004026665.1 Murina feae
CACACACACACACACACACACACACACACACACAAAAGGCGCCTGGCAGACTGGGGCCATCATAGGACATCCACTGAGGGGTCCCAGACTGTGAGAGGGCACAGGCCGGGCTGAGGGACTCCCTCCACCCCGAGTGCACAAATTTTTGTGCACCGGGCCCCTAGTATATTACATATTTATGTATAGAAAGATCTCTGGATAGACTAATATCCTATATAATAAAGAGCTAATATGCAAATGGTTTTCATGCCCTCATGCCCTCACACCCTCATGCCCTCACACCCTCGCACCAGAACTGCTCAGACACTCAACACTGGGGAGAGATGAATGGGGACCAGCCAGGCACAAATGAGCTGGGGAGACAGGAATGGGGACCAGCCAGGCACAAGTGAGTTCACAAGAGAAGAATGGAGACCAGCTAGGCTGCAGGCTGGGAGAGGAACAAGCCATCCCCCACCACGGTCCTGGGCACCTGCGGCTGTGGCCCGGACAAAGCCACCTGCCCATGGTCCCCTATGGCTGCAGCCAGCCTGGGCAAAGCTGGCCCCGGTCCTGGGTACCTGTCACCTGCCAGAGGAGGGAATCCTGGGTCCTGGGTGAGGGGTGGGCAAGGCAGAGGCAGTTATGGGTAATCAGGCAGGCAGGCAGAGGGGTTAGGAGCAGTTAGAAGCCAGCGGTCCCAGGTTGTGAGAGGCAGCTGGACATCCCCTGAGGAGTCCCAGATTGGAGAGGGTGCAGGCCAGGCTGAGAGACACCAGCCTGCATCATGCATGATTTCATACACCAGGCCTCTAGTTACATTATAAACCTATAAAGCTTTCTATTTTATGTTTTCTGTTTCTATATCACTTAAATCCCATATGATGAATACACATTTTTTCTAGAATTTAAAAAAACTCAACAAAGATGTTTTTACCTAGAGGAAATACAGGAAGAAATCATTTAGACCAGAAAAGCCTGAGGGGAAGATCCTAACGCTAAAGCTTTGCAGCTAAAATGTTCTGAAACAGGCCTGTAAGAGAATCACATCATTAGCAAGGCTTTCGGTCCACAGGATAATGAAGACTCCAACTTATATTTCACAGTCCATGCCTCCTGACAGCCCAACACATGCTTACTACTGCTTAGTGTATTTTAATATGGGGTACAGAATTAATATTTTATGTCCGCCGATTGTTTCTCTGTTTAAGGGTATCTACAGCCTGAACGAGCAAGTAGCAGCCTGGAGACATAAAAGCACACAGCTAAATGCACACTTCTCCTGACTGTCAGGAACGATGGATACATTAAAAGGAATGATCGAGAGAAAGGTACACTTTGGAGGTTTGATCTAACCCATTTTCACATTCAAAGGGTGCTTTTTGTATTTCTCAAAAATACATAGTTGTGCTGAGAGCAGAAAGCACTTAGCATCAGCTGAATGCTTGCTCGAAGTCTTGAGTTGGAGATTTACAGTAACATGTCAGCGGACACAGCGAGGGGCTGTTGAGCTCCAAAGTACTGGCCAGGAGCCGACTGCTGGGAGTGGACTCTGAGGAAGTCCGTTATGCCTCCTATGCACCAGGCAGGTCTGCCTTTTCCTGAACCCTCTCTACCCTCCCTCTTCTTCCTGCCTCACCTCCCTCCCCCTTGGGAAAGGAAAGCCAAGAGGCAAACAAGATTTAATTCATTCCTGCAGCAGATGAGTTGATTTCAGACTCCTGGTTGTACAATCTTCACAAGAGTTTGTCATCCACCCTCCCTTTGCCCTGGGTGTTTGAACTTGAATGAAACCCAAAGGTGACCTAAAGCTTTAGAAGAAACTTGCTGAAGTTCACTGACGACTGAGTCAAAATCTCCAAATTAGGCCAGATCTGTCTTCAAACGCCGATTCACCAGGCTTTGAAGGTGGATGCTTCCAACAAGGCTGGCTGGCCAGGGGAAATTGAACAGACTCTTTTTTTTGTCTTGTTTAAAGTATTACAAATAGTAGTACATATGTCTCCTTTTATTCCCCATTGACCTTCCCCCAGCCTCCTCTACCCCCCAGCACATGCCCTTACCCCACCCCTCCCCCAGTGTCTTGTGTCCTTGGTTATGCTTATATGCATGCACATGCATCCTTCGATTGATCTCTTATCCCTCCCCGACAACACTCCCCAGCCTTCCCACTGTAATTTGACAGTCTGTGAACAGACTCTTAAACCTTGCAAGTTTCAGACTATTTAAGCCCTTCACCCCTGATGCCTCTGCTTAATAACCAAATGGAAGTGTTAGTATTGGACAAGGGCCATCATCATAATTTGATAGCATCAGCAACAGACTCAAAATAGCCCACGTGGATGTGCCAGCCAGTCAGCCTGGGACTGATGCTCTGCAGGTTTCTTTCAAAGCCCTGTCTCTTATAAGACTGTGGTCATCTCGTGAATTGCTGTTTTTTAAAAAAGGAACCTTTTTTTTTTTTTTAAGGTTGATTCAAAAAAATCAATCTTCTATTGCTAGCTGTAACACTTCAAAGTCAATAAATGCAGGAACTTCCTCTAACTCTCTCTTCTAGATCATGAGTCAACCCAGAGAGGTGTTTTATTAAAAAGTACCAGAAAGAGATGGACACCTAATATACTGCTTCCTCTGTGGCAGGCCACCCCTCCTGGTCCTGAGGGCCATGAAGGTGGGCTGCTATTACCATGGAGCCAGCTGTCCACAGCCTTGACAGAGATGAGTTTATAACCACCACAGAAGCTATTGACTTCCGTGGAATAATCTGACACTCTTAATAAAGTACCCATATGGAGGCCAAACCCAGATTCACTACATCAGACACTCTGCAGGTGACGGCACTGGGCAAGACACTGAGTCTGTGGTAGCTTCACTGTCCCATCCAACAGTGTCATGTTTTTTCTAGGTGTGACCCACAGGGACCTCCAGGAAAGGAGGTGGGTAGGTCGGACAAGAAAGCAGGGGCTGGACCTCGACATCACAGATGTGGCAACCTCACTAAAGAAACAACACTCATACTATTTAAAGAAAACACGGTATAAAATGAATGCCAAAGTGTAGGCTTCAGAGAGTTAGAGACTGAGACAAACCAAATGACAGGAGGGTGATTATGCAACTCACACCAGCTCTGTTCAGCATTCAGCCCCTTCAGTCACAGAGGAAAACCAGAGCACGAAGAAGCCGCATGGAATCCCAGAATTCAACCATGTCTTTAATGATATATGTGGATTATCAAGGAAAAAATTTGCTTCACACTGATTATACAAAAGGAGGGAGTGAGGTTATAGTTACAAAAGCAAAATGTAGTAAAATCAAGGCAATTGTATGGATAATTCAAAAAGAAAAAAGTCACGTTGGGGGGGTCAATTATATGGATTTATCAGATGAGAGAAAAAAACACCTGTAATTGGCCCAAGTGTCCCATTCTACTTTGTGTGGATCAGAGGGAGCTGGAGTTGGAGAACCACGGAGCCCTGACCTGGCACTGGAAACATCACCAAGTCACAAATAAAAAAGATGTGGAAATGAAGGAACGATGCCCTGGTTGACATTGCTACCAAAGTGTGTTGAGGCAGGGCACACAGGTGGCCTTAGTGTCCTTCACAGCTGGTTGCAGGTGGAGAAAAGGGCGCAGCCCTCATCCTGCTGATGTAAGGTCTCTCTTGGTTCTCAGGTAGGAAACCCAGTGGCCTGTTGGAGAGGAGAGATCAGATGTGGTTGGGAGTTTGTGCAGTAGGTGGTGCTCCAAGGAGAGAATCTAGAGAAAGGTGAGAGATGTGCTGAGGCCTAGAGAGCCAGGAAAGAGGCTGTTTAACACTACAGAGGACAGTGGTTCTAGAGAAGATGGGTGTGACAACCATATGGAACCAGGGCTCCATATGAAACCATATGGAGCCCACATACATGCCCCCATGCCTATCACTTTGTGGGATATATTAAAAGCAGGATACAGGCCTGCACTTTGGAGTATTTCCAAATCCCATGGTCTCAAAGTGGCAAAGACCCCGGGTTAACACTGGGAATCAGTAAAGACACATCTGATGCTGGCTGGCCTTTTGGGCATCTTTGAATGTTTTTAATGCCTTCAGTTTTGACCATATGTTCAATGTTTAAATCCATAGAAAGGACCATGACTTTGTAGATCTATTAGGAACTCTGAACTGAATACATGGTAAAATATATCAGTTATATCCAAAATGATACTTCTGACAGGTATGTGAAGGCCCTGAAGATGAAGAATTAAAAGAGCCAGGCTGTATATAGAGAAACACAGTGCCAGCAGGAACCTGAGTGGGTTGGCATTCTGAACAGAAGCTGCTAGTCATCTCAGGTGACACACTGGGACCCTGAGTCTTTTTTGTTTTACTTCAAAAACCACAGCAAACCCTCTAAGTGTTCTGGCTAGTTTTCCAGTAATTATGAAAGATGATGGATAGAGGCATGGAGGGGCAGAATGAAGAATGCAAGGAAGAATAGAAAGAATGGAAGGATGGGTGGGTGGGTGGGTGGATGGATGGATGGATGGAGAGATAGTCTACAAAATAAACCTTCCACCCAAATTGAGCCTAAACTGTCAATAACTTTAGTTTCTCATCTGTGAAATGAAGCTGCTTCTTTCTATAGCCTTTGTCTTACAGAATCTGGATCCAATAAATGAAGTGACACTTCTTATATTGTATGCCTACACAAAGCTCTTCCAAACTCTCTTTGACCCACCACTTGTCCCCTGCCCTTTATTTCCAGTTGAACTCCAGCGTCCCTGAACTCCTCACATTCTTCAGCACTCAGCACAGGAAACCTGTGTTTGGCGTCTCACCCTGATTCTGAGTGATGTCAGGACATGTGAAGAGCAGTTGGATGGTTGATTCTGAACATGTCTCTCATCTTTGAAGGTGCTAAGTGATTCCACAGGGATGGAGTCAGGTCATTGCTTGAAGCTGTCTGCACATGACCACTTGTATTTATTACTATTGATGGTTGATAGGAAGGAAAGAAGGAAGGAAGGAACCAATCAATGGGCTTTTCCTACACCATCAGAAGACAGGCCTCCAGCACTTAATGCTAACTCTGTTCAGACCCTGGAAAAATAAACACCAGAAAATATGGAAATGAGTCTGAAAATAAAACCCCCTAAAATCTGGGAAAATGTAATCTACTCACGTTCCTAAATTTAGCGCATGTCCCGACGCAAACTAGAGAAATCTCAAAATATATGAGAATTATTATTCTGCCCAGAACATTAACTGCATCACTGTAAGCAAAATAATATAGAACGCATATTAATACTAAGGTGTATTTTAAGTAGTGTTCATTATAAGTGATCTGATTCTAATGGAAATCTGATTGCTAAAATTAAGTTTATTTTTTCATTCCTAATCTTATCAACATTAATTTTAATATCATTTAAGTGGGTTTTCTAGCCAGTGGACAGGACAATTCTGGAGCAATTACCTTTATAATATTGTTGTAAAAGCTTTTTTTGTAAACATAAGTACGTGGCACCAATTTAATTTTTCTTTTGAGTTCTAACCATCATCATTCAAAAGAAAAAAAAAGCTAAACATAAAAGTCACTAATTTATGTTTATGAAAGTCATCAATCATGCAGCATGATACGATGATGAACTGATGCTCATGTGATTTGAACCAGTGTGCTGGTTGAGATCATATGACGAGGCTAACCAAACATCCAGCACAAACATTTACCAAGAAACAAACACCTACTGGGGAGGCCACCTGTCAACCACTCCAGAGGCAATGAAGCCTATGGCAGGGGTGCAAATATCTATGCCCAGGGCAGATGGATGGAGACAAGAGGACTATGTTACCTCTAGGGCCAGATGGAGGCAGGAACTTCTTTGCAGAGCAAGAAAGGGGCCTCCTGGATCATCTAAACTTGGCAGATGTGTGCAAGCAAGACAGGGAGGCAGCAGCTCCCTGATACTGAAACCGCAGCCCTGAAGAACGGAGACCCCCTGACGCAGGGACTGAGGGGCCTGGAGATGACAGAGGAGGCTCTCAAATGGCAGGTGGCTACACTGAGCCATGTCTACTGAGCTGCAGTATTGGGCCGTCTGAGGATTGCTGAGTGGAGGGGAAAGGATGCAGGACCAAGGAGGATGGATTTGAATGGGGGGAGGGGGGGAGGACGGAGCTGGGGGAGGTGTAGAGACCAATCAGGGGACTGCTGCAGTCCCTGCCTGGACAGCAGGATCAGAAGCAGCAAGTGTCGGGGAAGCTGGGAGCGGACTCCAGGGACCATGTATCAGTCTGCTGGGCTGCATAACCATGGCAGGGAAGGGCTCCGGCCAATGGCCAGGCTGATGGGCAGGAGACTAAGGTTTTGTCCCTGAGAGGGGCCCAGAGCAGGAGCACAGATTCATATAGCTTTGGGGCTTCTGACCACCAAGAGGTGCCCAGGGCCACCTCTGGCCTCAGGTGACCACTAAGTTCTACTTGCTGTTGCTACTTCCTTGTGTTCATGGAAATTCCCCACAACCTCTACACAAACCTGAGCCACCAGAGCCTGAGGTGGTGGCCTAGGCCTGAGGCTTGTGACAGCCTGGACCCCTGGTAGAGGGAACCAGTCCCTATCTCTTCAGAAAAGAAAGGACAACTAGTGTCTTGGGAAAACTCTAGGGCTGGACCACAGGAGTCTGGATTCCAGAGCCAGCTCTGTGCCTCCTGAGCCTGCTTAATCTCAACAGGCTCCTGTCTTCTTATCCAAAAAAAAAAAAAAAGGACTTTGCTTGCAAATCTCTAAGGTGATTTCAGCTTTAAACCGCTCTGAATTCCATCTTCCTGCTGACTGACATTATAATTTTACAGAGGCCTTATCTTCCCTGCAAATGATCTTTAGTGGCGGCAGCCTTTCATTCCAGCTTAAGTCGCCCTGACCTTTTTATCTAGTGGTTAATAAACACCCTGGTGCTGAAGCTGCTGTCCTGGCTGCATGTGTGTGGTCCTGGAGGGTCTTTCCAGGCGTGGGAAAGCCGCTTACACGATTAACACCAAAAACACAAATCTCCCTTTGGCTCCTAATGTGGTTTCCCCAAGCGCAGTGCAGGAGAAGGTGGTCTACAGCGGGACCCTGAATCAAGAATGCTGGCTCACATTTCCTGCCTCATTTTTATCATCAGAAGGGCTTGTCTCATGAGAAGCCACATGGTACTGTCTGTCACCCATGCAGGAGGCTGCAGACATGGCCAGAAAGGCCCCACACCAGCAGGTCAGTCTCATTTTGGTGCCCGGAGAACCTCCCACACTGGAAACCTGTCCTCACACCGCTGACAGGAGAGGACAGGCATGAGTGTGTCCCCAACAGACCAGGGGACGGTGCATAGGAGCTCTAAGATATGGTAAGTTCTGTGGTTCCCAGTCAGATTTCTAAAATAGAGGGGCATGTGCAGCAAAACAGACCCTCGGGTGAATTCTTGTATCTCAATTTGCCTTGCATTCATATTTTGGGACATTGTATTATCAGTTGGCCATTAATGAATACGAGATTCATTCAATGTTTATGAGATAAGAAGTGGTAAATGCATATGTTCTCATCACACACACACACAAAAAAAACATTGTAACTATGTATGGTAATAGATGTTAACTAAACTACTTGTGGGGATCATCCCACAATATAAACAGTATTAAGTCATTATGCTGTACACCTGAAACTAATATAATGTTATGTCAATGATAGCACAGTTAAAAATGTACATGTATATGTTAAAACATTAGGAAAAGTATTTCATGTAACTAGCCAGTCTGATATCATTGATCTGGCATCTATATGTGTCTTATTAAAGGTACTAGGAAAATGAATGTGGTTTTTTTTCACACATTATGCAATGATATATGGAATATTGCCTCTATATGTAGCTTTAAAATAATTTCACTTGTCAAACTGGGCAAGTAATAAAAGTGGAATACTATTTTTAATTAGTTACAAGACATTTGTGAAATATTTAATAATAAGCTTCTTTTAATTGAATTTCATTTTTTGTCTCAGAATAATTCTGACAATATTATGTGCCACCCCAAAAAGCAATAACTGTACTGAAAGGCAATAATCTTTGGACTGGAGATCTGTCTATAAAATGTTTTCCTCTTATAGCTGGAACCCCAATTTAATATAAGCGACTGGTGAAGAGGTGGGAAGAGGAGGTAGGAGAGACACAGGGTTTGAAAGCTGCTGACACAAAGGGGGCTGGCTGCAGCGGCTCTGCTGTTTGTTCTACCCGAGCTTCATTTTATAAGGTCCACGTAAGGGCATCACTTGGTAAATACCAGGGAACTCTCTCTGCAGGACTCCTGGGCTCAGTAAACACACTCAGGCACGATGCTCATAAACTGGCCGTCAATCACATAGGTTCCTGGCAAGGGAGGACATCCCAGCAGGTGCCATCTGGCCTTGGGTGTCTTTGCTTAGCAGTGTTGGGGAGTGCTTCTGGGCAGTGCAGACCCCACCCCTTCTCTTCAGGACCTAAACTACTGTCCTCAGTACCGACTACATCACAGCTCCTTTCCTCTCTTCCTACAGAGTAGGGACAAGACACCAGCAGTGGCAAGAGGCCAAACAGAGGGTGCCAGTACCAGTTTCAAATAAAATCAGGACACCCCCCCCCCGCCCACACACACACACACACACACACACACACACACTCAGCATGAGCTTATTGCCCCTTAGCACCTAAACCCACACCTGGCTGAAGCCCTTTCATTTCATCCAAAACCATGGCCACTTGGCTGTAGGTAAGCCAATGGCCACTTGAGCCAACCCACAAACACCTGGTAACTTTAGTAATTGGCAATCACACTTCCCAATAGTTTTACAATGCATTCTAGGATCTAATTTAAGCTTAGGTCTAAATTACAAAACATCCCCATTTTCCTGGGCACTGAAGAGTATTCAGGTTCCATGCAGCTCATCAGACAGTGATGCCCAGAGGAAAGGGGCCTAGCACTTACCCTGGAAAGGCTCACGGACACTGTAAGGAAAGAACTACAGTGTGATACACTATGCAACCTCATGAAGGGGCGGAGGAGGCATGGCTGTTCCACTAGAACTGGCAAGCAGGGTAGCCAGCATCTGACCTGGGTCTGGGAGGATGAGAGACAGCAAGAGCTGACAAGGAGGAGGGGGCAGGGCAGGAAGGTGGCCTGTGGATGTGACTAGATATAAGCAGAGGAGAGGCTTTGGAAAATGAAGAGCAGGTGGGGGACCAAGGTGAGAAATAAGGGGTTGGTAGGGGCTAGATGCACTCACTGCCCAGACTAAAGGGGCCAGGAGACAGGGGGCCACAGGAGTGTCAGTTACAGGGGCTCCTGGCAGGGGAGGACATACCAGCAGGTGTCATCTGGCCTTGGGCATCTTTGGCTAAGCAGTGTCAGGGAGGAGTAAAGCTACTGGAACTTGTCGCCTCCTCATCTCTCACTGCCCTGTCACCACCACCCACACAAAATGAGCCCTAGAAAACAAAAAAAAGAAGAATCCCCAGATTTAAGATAAGAAGACAGAGATAGTGGGAAACCTCAAATGGTTGATTCAAACATCAGAGGGCAATCCACACCTATATGATCCTTACCTCATGCCATTCAGAATTTAATTCCAAATAGATTATAAATCTCAGTGTGAAAGTCAAATAATAAAGCTTTAAGAAGAACACAGAGGAAAAGAAAAAAAAAACAGTACTAACCATAAAAAGGAAAAAATTGTTAAATTGGACCACATTAAAACTAAGAACTTTTATTCATCAAAAGACACCACTGAGAGAGGAAAAAACCAACCTACAGAGGAAAAAGACATTTACAAGATGAATATGCAAAAAAGGTTGTATGTCCAGAGTAAAACAAAAGCACCTACAATTCAATAAAAAAAAAAAAATACAGACAATCAAATTCAAAGAACTGGACAAAGGGACCAGCGCTTCACAAGAGGATAGCCACATTGTCTATGAATAGATGAAAAGATGGTCTACATCACCTATATCACAACATGGAACGGTCAACACACTCACCAGAGCTGCTGAAAAGAGAACGAGGCAATGCCAGCTCTAGGCAGAGTGAGTGACAGGCTCTGGTCCTCCCCTGGGAAAATGGACTCATGGCCGTGGGACCAGCATATATAGATGCTGAGATCATGTCTCCCTCTGTTCAGCTCTCACACTGCTGGGTGTTCACACACAGCAGTGAGTGTGTGTGTGTGTGTGTGTGTGTGTGCATCAAGAGACGTGACCCAACAATAGTCACAGCAGCACACTTGGAGTGGCCAAAAAGCAGAAATGATTCACTGCCCATTTAGGGCCGAATGGACTAACAACGTTGGTGAGGTCACGCATAGGAGGACACCAGAATGAGAATGAAGGAGCTACAACCACATGGGGATCAAATTCACACAAGATGCCAAGTGAGAGAATCAGACACAGAACACACACAAAACTCCATGAATGTGTAATTTAAAATCAGGCTGTTCAGAGGTGGGGTATAGGGTCCCTGGACTGAGGAGCAATGACTGACAGGATGCACAGGGGTTCTGTTACTTTATCTGCACCCTATTTGCCTGGGTGTGTTCAGTTTGCAACAATTTGCTGAATTATTCCCTCAGGATTGGTCCATTTTCCTGTATATCTGTGTATAGTAGGCTATATAGAGGCCACCAAAAAAATATGCCCATGTCCTTGTTCCCTGAGTCATATATGACAAAAGAGTTAATAATCCTTAATTTAGCAAAAGAAGTCATTAAATTGAGGCTCTTGAGAGGAGGCGCTCATCCTGGATTGCCCTCCTGGGCTCTAATCTGAAATGAGATTGTCCTAAGGGACAGAAGGACATGCAGAGACACAGAGAGAGGCAGGTGAAGACAGAGGCAAAGATTGGAGTGATGCCGACATGAGCCAGAAGCTGGAAGAGGCAGGCAGGGTCCTCCCCAGAGCCTTTAGAGGGAGCTCGGCCCTGCTGACACCTCAATTTTAGACTTCCGGCCCATAGAACTGTGAGAGAATACTTTTCTGTTGTTTTCTGCCATTACCTGTGTGCCAATTTGTCACAGCAGCCCCAGGAAACTAATACTCTTATATTTCAATGAATAGAAAAGAAGGAACAAATAAGACCTAAGGAGACCTGGGCCCCACCCTAGACCAAACAAGAGAGAACAGTTAGAAGATGGGGCCTTAGCAGCCTTACAGAGATGCCAACAATACCTCGCCATGTTTAAGAAACACACACACACACACACACACACACACACACACACACACACACACACGGCGGCATAATGCCCCATGGAAAGGCTCTCAGAGGGGAGCCGAGGCCTTGCCAAGAAAACACAGGCGATTTCGGGCTGCACGGCGGCCCTTCAAGGCCGGCTGTCATGAATCTAAAGTGAGCACATAGCCCAGTCGTGTAATTTTCTCCTGCAATGTTCAGACACTTGGGGCAGATGGATGGGTTTAATCAGAGCTGGGGTGTTTCCAAGTGAATTATAAAATAGAGGGAAAGGGGCAAGGGAATTGAGGGTGCATAAAAGGAATGAGTATAGGGAACACTGCAGAATCTTAGCTGGATGAGGAGGGAAATGAGGAGCGGGGAGCTGGGGAGTGGACATGGATCAGATGGAAGAATCAGAGGCCCCCAGGAAGGTAAGAGAGCTCAGCCAGTGGAAGACCAGGCAGACAAGGAAGCAGTCCGAGGGAGAAAGCTTGCAAGAGATTTTGGAGGAGGCAAGGACTCTGTGGGAATGGCAGGCCAGGATATGTGGGAGTAGGTGGCTGAGGTGAGCAGGGGGAAAGATAGTTGGAACTCTGAGGAGACCACAGAACAGTGACCAGGCACTGAAGATAATTCCTTGGATTATCTTCAAGGGACCCATGACATTAAAATGGTGATTGGAGAGAAAATGGAGGGAACACCATAATCTGGAGCCACAGTCTCAGGGAATGAGGGATAGGACCCAAAGGCCAGGCATGACGGCATGGAACCTGTGCCTGAGAGAGGATATGGGTGTGAGGGAGGAGGAAGTAGAAGGCTATGGAAGAGGTAGGGGGGAACCAGGAGGGCCCCTGCTCCAAAGGGACCACGGACAGTGAGAGGTAGAACACCGTCCCTTTGGAGGGCCTCAGAGGATGCCTGATTTCTGCAAAGGGAGCTTTCAGATAAGAAGCTGAGGATCAGCGAGGGTTTCTGCACACAGGTCTCTCGAGTTGACGGAAGAGAAATTTGCCTCTGCTATCTTTCCCTTCTGTACTCACATCGCCCTCTGATCAGGGAGAAAATGGATGGACACTGGTATTCTACTATCCATCGGAATCCTACTATCTGGACAGATTGATGAAAATGCATGAGACAGCCATCTTCCTAACCTTCCAGTCCTGAGAGTTCACAGAACGGGTTCACACTAGGTCGCTGCAGCCTTCAAACCTCCCCAGGCAGGTTGTTTTATCACTCCCCTTTATAGATGTGGAAAGCAGGTGAACTGAGAGTGAAATGAGCCTGTCCCATTCCAATGGACATTCCCTGGTCCCTGTTGTGTGTGACACCAGCTAAGAGGCAAGTGAGGTTCAGGGAGCTTCTGTGGTAGACACCTCTCCTGTGGTTGTTCTCTGCTGGGGCTGAGCAGGTTGGGAACTGTGTTGCCTTGACCCACACCCTCACTCCAGTATCTGTGGGGTCTCTCATGCTGTTTCTTGCTGGGCTGCCCATGGAGAGGGTTGTCTTAGTGCCTAGAAGCCCTGTTTCAACCTCGGTCCCTGCAATGGCAGATCCCTCCTGCTGCTCTTGTCAGAAGCTCTCCCATACTTTCTTGAGGGAATCTCTTGTGTTCTTCCCAGCCAATGGAGATTTCCACAAAGGATCCTCTCTATGTCCAGATGCACGCTGCTGCTTTATATGTGCTCAAGGGGATCACAGAATGAGACCGTTTCCCCTGCAGAATCCAAAAGGCCCCTGGTCAGCAGAAAGTGAATGAGCTCAGGGTCAGGAGACTTTCAGGAAACGTCATGTATTAGTTTTCTGCTGATGCTGGAACAGCTTACCACTATCTTAGTGGCTTAAAAGAGTACAAATATATCTTCATGCTCTAGAGGCGAGAAGTCCAAAAAGGTTTTCACTGGGCTGACCTCAGGGTGTTTCCAGGGCTGCATTCCTCCTGGAGGATCCAGGGGAGAAGCTGTTTCCTTGCCTTTGCCAGTGTCTAGAGGCTCATGTCCCTCCCTCCATCTTCAGAGCAGCAACATTGTCTCTGCTCTCTTTCCCTTCTGTACTCACATTGCCCTCTGATTCTCTTCTTCAGGCTCCCTCTTCCTCTTTTAAGAACTCTTGTGATGGCATTGGGCCTGGATAATCTCCCTACATGAAGCTCAGCCTATTATTCCCCTATTGATTCCCTTTCTTCACTCACCAACATATCCTCAGGCCCCACAGAGTAGGATGTGGACAGCCTCGGAGGCCATTATTCAGCATATCACACCTCAGAGGCAAGCTCTCCTCTTGGCCCCGCTTACATTATTCCACTGGGTTCCTGACACTGCAGGGAAAAAGACAATGGGCTCCCTTGGCACCACCCTGAATAAGTCTGAAGCATCCTGATGAAGAGGCCCCCTCCAGCAACTACACAACCTGTACAGGAGCCAACAGCATCGATAAGTAGAGAGAGCTCCAAGTCACAGCTGCCAAAGAGCCTGAAATTCTAAAGTTTACCATTAAAGACTGGAGATTTTTTGCAATCTTTGCTTTGTTCCCAAGTTAAGTTACCACCAGGGAGCAAGAACCCACCAGGACTGAAGTGACATGGGCTCCAAACTGAGAGACGGAGGCAAAACAGAAACTATAGTGAACAGACCCCAGAGGGAAGCAGGATGGAGACAGGGCCCCAGCCTTCCTTCCTAAGGGCTTTATTTGGGAGAGAGGGAAACAGCTGGTACCCACCTGCATTGCATCAAGAGCCATACAGGACAATTGCTTAGAGATGATTTAATCCTACCTAATAAAAGAGTAGTATGGAAATTAAGAGTCACTCCGTCACTCCATCACCCCGTCACAAAGATGGCAGCACCCATAGCCACAAGATGGAGGCGCCCAATCCCCTCAGTCCCGCCGCTGAAGTGCCAAGGCCTGTCACCACTCCAGCAGGCCCATGATGGCAGTGTCTGGGCCTCTGGACTCCACCAGGGGCCACAGGGGTGAGCAGGAAGGCATGACCCACCCACTCGGGTGGGCCAATGCAACCTCGCCACTCTGCTGCCACCCCCACTGCTCTGTCCGGGCCTGTCAGCCCCTCCATGAGGCTGAATGCTGCATCCAGGGGACACACACAAGTGTTTGGAGACTTGACTCTGGATCTTCTGGCACAGGAGTACCTGATGCTATGTCCCCGTTTGTGCTGGCCAGCAGATGAACATCCCCTGAGGGCTCCCAGTATGTGAGAGAGCACAGGCTGGGCTAAGGAACACCACCCCACCCCCGCCAGTGCACAAATTTTTGTGCACTGGGCCCCTAGTTGTTTAATAATGGCACCTTATTTGTTCTGTTCTCAACCAAACCTCTTGTGTTCTTCCCAGCAGACAGAAAGGAACAATATATATTAAGCACCTATTTATTAACGGGTCAGACTCTGATCAGAGCTTTCTCTACTTTGCCTACAGGCATTGCTGAGAATGCAGACATATGTCTCAAGAACCAACTGGTAACTAGGTTTCAAATTCTAGCAGTCAATCCTTTCACAGTTCTACCCCCTCATTGCCATGGGGGCCCAAGGGTAGAAAAGTAACAGGATAAACAAAGAGAGATTTTCGGGCCAACAATTTTGCTGAATGCAAATAATTTTAACTTATTTATTTTTATTATTGTCAACACTATTTTATTTAAAACAAATACCAGCCTATGAAGCTATAGATAAGAAATACTTTTTTTAAAGTCTGTTGAGGCAGGTTTTTTTTTGGGTTTTTTTTTTTTAGGGGGGGGGGGGGGGGTTTCTTCCAAACTGTATGAATCCCAGCAGAAGTCCTTTTCCTCTGATATGAGGGGATGCTTTTGCTGGAAAGGTTTGAAGAAACTGACTGTCAGAGCATCTATCTGCTCACCCATCTCATCTGCCCAGCTGTAAGGCCCCGCATGTTAAAATCCTTATCAATCTCTTGGTCCTATTGTTCCTCCCAGAGCCTCACACCGATAGCATTAGAAATGCCTGCAAATCTGGGCGCAGGTTGTGTATGTGTTTAACTTTCTCTCAGAGTGAAGTATAGCATTTATACTCATGGAGCCCTCAGGTCAGCTCTAGAAGGCTTCCTCTGTGACGTTCGGGTTAGACTCAGTGGGGCAGTTCTCCTGGTCTCGGCAGCAGAAAACTAATATAGGCCTGGCCATGGATCCGTGCTCAGTTACCAGGTTGGCTGGGGCTGGCTGCTCCAGGGTACTGGGGTTTGGACATCTCGGGGTCCATCATTCCATCCACCACAGCAGCAATGCCTCGATCCACCAGTGAGGGAGCTGGAGCAATTGCAAGGGATGAGTGAGAACCTTACAGGGCATCCTGGTGGCAACTAACTTCAGTTAGCCCTGCACATGCTGACAAGGGAGGATCTCCAGAGATGTTTTAAATAAAAGAAGTGAAATGCTAAACAGTGTGTATCATAAGATCCATTTGTATCTGTATACGCATAAACATACTTAGAGGATTTCTGGTTTGCCCGGAAGAAAGGATATACTGGTATATAGTTAATAAGGAGGAGGCTAGGGTCTGGAAGGTGCCATCCACACTGCACCATTTGCATTTCACACCATGGAAAACAGCATATGAATAACAGTAGTAAGTTTACTGTCTGTTTTTGCTTACCATATAAGGTAACATTTGTACAAATAAAGGACTACTGAAGCTGAATAAGAGATGCAATAAAAAAACTGATCCAAATCAATATCGTTTAAGCTGTTATATATATGGGGAGGCTGCTGAGCTATGAGCTGAGTAAGATTTCCAGATGGACAATGTAGATAGCGAATACATGGTTATTAATAATAGTAATGATAATGGCCTCCATTTGCTCCTGCAATGCAATTAGTTTCACAGTGGGGCATGATATACATCTGAGGACTAGCATTCGGTTTTCACTCACACTCCCAACTTAAAGGGGTCAGACAACAGTTTACACAAAAGGCTCATCCTGTGTTTTGCTTTGTGCCTTTATTTCATAACTCAGCCTCTCCCGGAGCCCCAGCTGCTTCTTTTGATTAAATCAGTGGACAACTGTGTTAGCAGCCCCTTGGGATGCTGATGCTGCAGCCTGCGCACGCTCGAGAATTAATAAACACCACAGCACAAATGGGCTACCCAGAGGGCACCTTAAAATATGTGCATCTTCCCCCAATACACTGCCAGGGACACAGGAGGGTCCCCGCGTGCTTGACTGGGGGAGGTGAATGGAGAGCATGTGACAGGCAGGGCAGGACCAACCTCCTCTTCATCCTGAGCAATCTCAAACTCAGCCCCTTTGTGGGAGGGAGGGGGACTGAGAAGGACACAGATCAGAGCTCAGGGCATTTTCAGGGGAAGAGGGGGAGGGAGAGAGGAGGGAGGTGGAGGGAAAACAGATAGAAAGAGGAGGCGGGAGACCCATAAACTCTGGAACCATCTATTCATCCATCACCTTCCCCAGCCTCAGGAAGGCAAAGGCGCCAGGAATAGCAAGGTCGAAAGAGATGATCACAGATAAAGGAGAAAAGATGAGAAGTTGAAAATAAACTGGGGGTGATGCTGTAAAGAGGTTGCTGCTGCTGATAGACACTGGCACTGTCGCCAAGACAGTAAGACAAGGACCACTGTCCTCCTAGACCCCCGGACCCCCTCACCCATCACAGGAAGCATTATAGAGCCACGGTGCTTCCAAGTTCTTTCAGCTCTACACACAGGGGCCGGCCACCTCAGGGACCAGGGCTGACACCTTGCAGCTTCTTTAGCAGTTTGTGCATCTCAGCTGCAGCATCTGGACACTGATTTGGGACACACAGACAGGGGCAGAGGTGAATCCAGCCTGGGAGGCATTGACATGGACCTGAGGCAGGATGGTGTCCCTCACCTGCAGTTCATAATGCAAGGAGAAATGGCCATGGACCCCAACACTGCTCTAGCATCTTTACGATCGATGTCATTACCCAGCGTTCCCAGAGTGAGCCTGTGGAGGACCTGCATCCTGGTCCTTATCATTCCAGACTCTGCCTAGATGGTGCAACATGACACAGCCTTCCTTGTACCTTGTATTTTGGTTCCTAATATAAAAGTTCCCATGTATTTGCCAAATAACAAAACAAAAAAATCATAACACTGCATCTTGGATCTAAACTTACTTATATAAAATTTAAAGTTCGAGCTTTAAGTTACCTCTACTAGTAAGTTTCTGCAGGAAAGGACCAACACCAGCACCCGGTGTATGGGATCGAGGTCCCTCTCTGTTCTGCATGTGCCAGAGCCAGCCCTAAAGGTTGCCTGACAACTCCCGTTCCCAGTCCCCTCCCCTCCTGCCTGCCTCTGCTCTACAGGTTGTAAAAGCTAAGATCTAGATCACCTAACCTCCCTTGCAACTAGAGGTGACCATGAGATACCATTGTGATCAATGCCATGTGGGCAAAAGTCTCTGAGAGGGAGAGTCCTTCAGAATAAAATGACAAAGCCTCCACAGGAGAAGGCTTTTTGCTCATCACTGTTTGCCTTTCTCTTCTATGTTCTCCCTCTAAGGAATGCAGAGATGATGCCTGGAGTTGCAGCAGCCTTCTTGTGATGTGAAGACAAAGCCACTTATTAAAAACTAGAGGCCCAGTGCACAAAAATTTGTGCACTCGGGGGGGGGGGGGGCCCTCAGCCCGACCTCTGCCCTCTTGCAATCTGGGACCCCTCGGGAGATGTCCACCTGCTGGCTTAGGCCCACTCCTCGGGAGATCAGGCCTAAGCTGGCAGTCAGACATCCCCCTGGCAGCTCGTGGGCCCCCGGGGGATGTCCACTTGCCAGCGGGAAGCAGGTCTAAGCTGCAGTCAGACATCCTTAGCGCTGCTAAGGAGGTAGAAGAGGCTCCCACCACCACTGCTGTACTGGCAGACATCAGCCTGGAGCACAGCTCCCCCTGTGGGAGTGCACTGACCACCAGGGGCAGCTCCTGCATTGTGCGTCTGTCCCCCAGTGGTCAGTGTGTGTCATAGTGACCAGTCATTCCCAGTTGTTCTGCTGTTAGCGTAAATTTGCATATTATCCTTTCATTATATAAGATGGCAGAGAAGAAAGGCAGATCCTGTGAGGGTTTCAATGGTTTTGGACAGGCAACTTGGAACTGCTTGTCACAGGAGAAAAACTAACCTCTATCACTTTAATTCCTTGTTAGTTGAACCCTCCCTAATTTGAAGTTAACCTACATAAAACAGTAGGTAAAGGCCAATAATGACTGTAATAAAATAGAATTGTAATAAAATAAGTGTAATAAATTATACACATATATACATATACATTATTTTCAGTTATCCAATTTATTCCGTTTTACATTATCCAGTGAGATCTAGTATGTAAAATTGTTTTTTAAATTTTAAAGTATTCTCTTGGTAGGTGTGGCTCAGTTAGCTGCCAGTTACCAAAAGATTGCCAGTTCTATTTCCAGTCAGGGCACATGCCTGGGTTGGGGGCTTGGTCTCCAGTAAAGGGCATGCAGGAGGTAGCCAATTGATGTTTCGCTCTCACATCGATGTTTTCCTCTCTCTAAAAATCAATATATTTTTAAAATATCATTAAATAAATAACTTTCAAAGTATTACTGATGTTCTTTAAAATTGCTCATTGCTAAAAGCCTTTGAAACTTCAAAATCAGTGAAAACAAAAATAAATGTTTCTGAACCATTGTGAAAAATCCTAGTCCAATGGGGACTCACCAAAATAAAAAGTCGGAAAAGCCCTGCTGAAAGCAAGATCCCAGCAATCCTGCTTCTCACACGAGTCCCCTAATTACTGGGCAGTAAAAGGCCTTGTGAAATGGAACTCAGTCACGGAACCCCAAGGAGCCCGGGTAAACTGATCCAGTGCGGAGCCGGACGTGGACTGGGCCATGAAAGAAAACAAAGGGAAAAGTCTGACAGCCTGAGCACCATGTGAGGGCGGTCTCACCTATCTGCTGCTTTGCTGATTTCGGATTCTGCACCAGACGATGCTATAAATAAAGTCAGAAATAAATATTCCATCAGCGTATCCCTTGTTCTTGCAGCCTGTGTGTGTTCAGCTGCCGAACAATCCTGGCCGCCCTTCGGCTCTCATTATCCTAATGGCTCTGCCATGAAAGTGGCAAAAAAGACTGCTCCTGTGACCCCACTTGTCTGTGCCCACATCGCAGGAGCGACCAATCCGTCTGATTCCATGTCTTGGCAGGAAAAGTTTAGAAGGAAATAACAAAGGGCCTGAGCATTGTCTTACCAAGCATGTTGTTGCCCACCATAGTGGGACATCACAGTATCTCCATCTTCCTCCTCACCCTCCTCCAACCAGTGCTAAGTGTCCCGCTGGGCCAATGTGTTAGCAGCCAAGAAAACCAAACAGCTGCTCTGGGAACCAAGGCTAGCAATGGGACTTGGTACAAGTGAGAGAATTAATGAAAGGAAGTGACTCGTATTGACTGGTCACTATTTACTGACTTACTGAGTGAGAGCTAAAATGTTCCAAGCATGCTAGAGAGTAAATATGGGTGTCTGTCTGTTTGGATGCTCTAACATCGGCACATATGGAACGTGAACCTGCAGCACGGGTTCTGGGTAATATAAGTAACTGTAGCCAGAGATGGCCACGTATCAGCACTGGCCTGCTCCTGTATCTCCAAGGTGCTTTAAAACTAAATGGATGTGTGCATCGCATTTGTGTTCACAGTGTTTACCAAATGAAGCAAGCCATTTTCAATGTTTGTATTTAAAATGGTTCTCACAGAAATGCGTAGTGAGAGCTTGTGGATGATGTGCTACCCGAGGGAGCCTGTACTCACCAGCTCAACAGAAAGATACAAACATCCCCCTCGGTAGGCTCATATCAAACGAGGACGAGGATGTGCAGTTGGGGTCACTGCATGTGTCAGTTATCCTCTCCCAGAACATCCACATGAGCATCACCCAGTACTGCCCTACACGGGGCCCGGGATCCCCTCCGTGAACCTTGGCCCCAAAGCTCCCGAAGCTCCCACAGAGGCTATTACCTGTGTCAGAGCTGCCTGGGCAGCACACACCTTTCCCACACTGCAGGGTTTTCCTGCTGCATGAAAGCCAGTCCCACCCTCAGCACATTTGCAATAATGAGGATTTACTAAAGCGTGTGTGTCAAATAACAAAGATTCCTGCTTTCTCAGCTTTATAACTTTCACTGTCGCCCACAACATTTCTTCCTTATCACCAAGCAAGAAGGACTGTGTCATTTTTTTCTTTTTGTATAATTCCATTTCTTCCTTTCAAAAAGCAGAAAAAGAATCATATGGGACAAGGAAGACAAATGGTGCCGTTTTCTCATGGACACACACTAGGTTAGTGTTTTCACAAGTCCTCTGTCTTAAACTCTCCACGTATGGCCTGTGTGCACTGGGAAAAAGAGCACAGATATGTACTGTGGGCAGTGGCTGGGCTCGGGCCAGAGGCACCTGTCTCTTGACATGTGGTCCTTTACATAAGGCAGCTCCCAGAAGGCAGCCAATCGTCTTAATACAGCTGCCCTGCTGACCGAGACCAGTCAAGCTGCAAGTAAAAGAAACAATCTTCTATTTTATCTTTATTTTCGGTCTCCTTGTCATAGTGATTTCACCTTCACCTTAATACAAAACTATTTGATTTTTCATTTTTACCTAAGAAATGTAAGTACGTGCATTAAAATTTTTATGTTAAAAAAAATCAATGAAATCTAAAGTTGGGGTGCAACAATTCAATGATAACGAATGCTGTGTAATAAAGTTGTTTGTATTTAGTATAGCCCTGGACCAAAATGGTATTACAATAGATTCTTAAAAACTGTCATAAATTGGATACGAAGTCATTTTAGAGTCAAATAAATATATGGCTGTGCCCTTTAAAACAAGCAACATTCCTTCTATAATAATAGGAATAGCTATCACATATCTGGATCTTTTTATCAACAACCAAAATTTGGCCAAACGCTGTGTGAGGGTCCCAAAAAGGAAAGAGGCAAACATGAGAAAGCCCCATGTCGCTGACCCAGGAACAGCAGCTCAGCTGGGCAAAGGCAAAGTTAATGGACCAGAAGTCCCTGCAAACAGCCTGCCCTCAACAGATCCTAAATGGGCCAGGATGAAGGGAGCAAAGGAGAATGTGAAGCCATTTTGAGCCAGGTCTTTTTTTCTGTGCAGAAACACACAGGGTGGTCCAGAAAGATCATTTCACAATCGTCTCCATTCAGTTTCAGCTAGTGTCCTCAGCCCGCCACTGGAACTGCTTTTGATCGAGTCTGGCCATTTTCTTCACATCATGAGCTCTGCCTCCTGTTATGTCATAGAGTGTAGATGCATGGTCTGGGCAACACCCAGAACTTTCCTCCTGGGGGAATACAACAGTCCTCTCCAGGGTCTAATACAATTGTGACACTTCACTTCCGCTCTGTCACACAATTGCTTTGTGCAGTTTCACTTGGCCACTGCTGGATCCATGCATGATTCCCCAAATTTAATAAAAATTTCGTAACTTAATTTTTACAATATCCCGTTACACATAATCCTATATAATAAAAGGCTTCCTATATAATAAAAGGCTAATATGCAAATCAACTGAACAGCGGAACAACCAGTCGCCATGACACGCACTGACCACCAGGGGGCAGATGCTCAATGCAGGAGCTGTCCCCTGGTGGTCAGTGTGCTCCCACAGTGGGAGCTCTGCTCAGCCAGAAGCCGGGCATGTGCAGCAGTGTTGGCAGAAGCCTCTCCCTCCTCTGCGGCAGCACTAAGGATGTTCGACTGCCGGCAGTCAGAACATCCCCCAAGGGCTCCCAGATTGCGAGAGGAAGCAGGCCAAGCTGAGGGACCCCTGAGCGCACGAATTTCATACACCAGGCCTCTAGTTATTAATAACAAACTACAACGTTCACTAATGACTGATTACTATAATCGTGTTGCATTAATTTCCCTAACACGCCTTATAAGCAGGTGCACCATTTCTCTCCACTAATACTAGCAGCAAATATTTTAGCAGCTGTTTGCCATGTCATTAATCTTGGACTAACTTGTTTGGTGTGTGCAACAGGAAATATTTCACTTTCAGAGAATATGAAAAATAGATTTGCATTATGCTTATTAATTTGTGAAGTTATTCAATGTCTGGTAAGTTAATGTTCAAGAAAAAATATTAATTTTTATTAAAATGTTCTATTATTTTATGTTAACAATTACTCATTTATTTCAGTCCTTTGTATTCCGCATGTCTCTACTGAAATAAACCTTTGTTTTTATGAAAATTGAAGCTTTTGTTTTTAGGCGGCCCACATAAACTTAAACTTTGTTTATTTGGCCTGTGTTAGCCTTTGAGTTTGACACACGTGTCTTAGAGCAAAGGAATGAGTAAGCCTGGCATGATCCAGGCTCTTAGGGAGATTCTGCTGTAACTTTCAGTGCCTTTGATACTGTGTCAAAGAAAAGATTAACAAATAAACGAGCTCTGCTCCAAGGTCTCAGAGAAGGTGCGCTAATGCAGGTGCCTTTACACAGCAACCTGGAATATGAGTGAAGTAGCCAGGTAGGGAGATGAAGCCTGAAAGAAAGGAAGTGCTGTGTTGAGAGAACCAAATACTAGCATCACGGGAGTAAAAATAGCAAGGAAATGGGGCATTTAGGAGACTTAGTGATGCCTCCATACAAAGGCAGGAGAAGTGGTGAGGGAGAAAAAGGAGGCAAGAATGATGGACCTGGACACAAGGCAGGGGCACTTTCTGAGGGGGAGACACCAAGGAGATGTTTGGGTAGGAAAGATACTTGAGTCTAGCTTTAGGAACACTGAGCTGGAAGCACCTGGGAGACAGCCAAGTGGAGAGGAACAGAAAGTTTGGTTAAGGATGTGTAGGACTCCCTTAGCAGGGATGTATACAAGCCTAGGGATCCACAGAGTGTAACTGGAGCCATGAGATGAATGAGCTTGCCCAGGTAGAAGGTGTACAATGAAAGAGAACCTGAGAAACCCAACACTGAATTCACAGGTGGAGTGTGTTGGTTAGAAGTCAAGGGAGGAAAGGACTTGAGTGCAGCAGCCCTGGAGGAGTGGGGCCTAGAATCAGCATTTTTAAGCTCCTCAGTAGTCCCACTAGTGGGCAGATCACCTTGGAGAAACACTCCAATTTGCATATAGCTTAGATTACCATAGACAGATTCTTAATTAATGCATGTTGAACAAACTTGTTTTTTAATAACAATATACACTGAGTGGCCAGATTATCATGACCACCCCATCAGTACTTCGTTGGGCCACCTTTTACCTTCAATACTGCGGCGATTCTTCTTGGCATTGACTCCACGAGGTGTTGGAAGGTGATACGAGGAATCTGACACCATGCCTGATGAATAGCACTGTCCTGTTGTGAGATCTGATGGTTGTGGAATCAGCTGCCTGATGGATCTTTTAACTTCATACCACAAATGCTCAATTGAATTGAAATCTGGTGATTGTGAGGACCACCTAAGCAAGGTAAAGTCTCCCTCATGTTCTTGAAACCACTCCTGCACAATATGAGCACCGTGGCATGGCGCATTGTCTTGTTGGAAGAAGCCACCTCCACTGGGATATGCCATCAACATAATAGGATGAACTTGATCAGCAACGATACTTAGGTATGTTGTGCTATTCAGACGTTTATAATGATCTGGCCCTCTAGCAACTGCAGTGCGATAGCATAGCAAATTTGCCTACAAACGTCAGGTGGTCATAATAATCTGGCCACTCAGTGTATATTGGCAATTTCTCATTATCATTGTATATATTCTTTATTCTTTCATTCATTTTAATCACTGTGTAGTACTCCATCAAATGGATAAATCATAATTTAATCTAGCTGTTTATGGACAACTTACTGCTTTTCCTTTTCCTTTTTTCCTATTATCAACAATGTAACAACGAACATCTGACTATTCTTCCGTAAGTTTATCTTCTTTTTCTTATTAGTGTAAGAGCTTTGTATACAATCGATATTTAGCCCATTGTCATACACAGTCATATTTTTCCTTAGCTTTTGTCTTTGAGGCTTATTGTGTTTCTGTAACTTCATTGTTTTTGCTCCATGTTAGTTTGGGGTGTTTTTTAACATTTATATAGCCAAATGTATTCATTTTTTTTCCTTTATAACTTCTTGGGTTTGTGGATATCTTAAAAAGGACAGCTGCCCCCTAATATCACTGGGTCTTTAAAGAATCAAGCATTGTATGCTCTGTCACTCCTTCTTGGATCAATCTGTCAGAAAGGTTATTTCTGTCCAGCTAAATGGCAACAGAGAGGCTACTTGGTTGTTCAGGGTTACCACATGACAACAGCAGTAGTCAGCATCTGGGTCGTCATTGACTACAATAATACTTCAACAAGCCATTCACATATTTTTTTATCTAATCTAATAAGAGTAATATGCAAATTAACCCTCACTCCATCACACCCACAAGCCATGCCCACCAACCAATCAGGCACGAATATGCAAATTAACCCAACTAAGATGGCGGCAGCCACAGAGCTGGAGCTGCCCTGGGCAATGGAGGAAGCCAGGGCCCTGAGCTCTACTCAAGGCTACAAAGTTTCAATTACAGAAGATAAACAAACTCCAGATACCTGCTGCACTGGGACCTTGGGTTGCCAGGGGCAACCCAGGCTTCAAGTGGGGGGGTGGGGGACCAAGGCAACAAAGTTTCAATTATAGAAGTTAAATAAATCCCAAATACCTACTTCAAGCCAGGCACCCCATTAGGGACCCGAACCCTGAAGGGGCTGTGGGCAGCCTGAAAACGGCCCTCAGCCCCTCATCCAGGATGGCCACACCCCCATGGGGTGAGGATCACCACTGGGGGGCTTGGCCAGCCTGCAAACAGCCATCAGCCCCTCACGCAGGTTGGCCAGGCACGCCAGCAGGTGAACATCCCCAGAGGGGTCCAGACTGCGAGAGGGCACAGGCCAAGCTGAGGGACCTTCTCCACCCCAAGTGCACAAATTTTTGTGCACCGGGCCTCTAGTTTGATAATAACACAATAAACTACCCAGGGACATTACTGATGTTCCCCATGCATGAACATTTGCCTTTGAAACTAATACCTCATTATTTCAGAGCTTAAGGGCAATAGAAAATGAGTATGACAAGCATGATCCACTTCCAGAAGAACCAATTTTATGAATATCATTCACACTTTAGGGAAGTAATAACTGACTGTTTACAAGATGCTCTGCACTATACTGTAAAAATGTTATAAGATAATTACATGAAGTCATATAAGTACTTAAAAGACTTTATTATATGCTTATGTCTAATTGAAATCCATGTAAACAGTCACATTAAACACATTCTTTATGCACTATACTTGAAAATATAAAATACAAAACCAATTCCAGTACTTATATTAAACCTTTTAATTTTTTTAGCTTTCTTTGACATCATAATAAAATGAAAAGAGAAGTACGCAAACAAAAAAATCTTAGGTAATATTTTTAAACCCTTTACTTTACCTACCGTATTTAATATTTCCAAGATAATTCTGCCATACAGGATCAAATGCATCGCGCTCAAAAATGTGCGCTCACCAGCCCTCTGCAAAGAGGGGGCTGCTGGCAGCACAGCTCTACAAAGCCCTCTAGGCCTCCTGTCTCTGAGGCCGCTCAGTCACAAGCTGCCTGAAGGTTACGATGATTCATACAGGACTGGATGTTCGAAAAGGAAGTTACGACGGGGCATGGTCCTCCCCTCGGATGCTTCGGTATTTAGCCATGTCTTCTGGAAAGACTTTAGAAAGCTCTTGAATCAACAGGCTTTTAAATTTCTAAGAAGAAAAATGTACACTGTCAAAACAGCTTTGTTTGTGACCCATCACAAACAAAGACTACCCCCACGCCCAGAGCCCTCTGAACAAACAGAATCTGCTTTGCCCTCACGCAAACCCACGTTCCAGTGCTGCCTGCTCATTGCCCATGGATGCAATATTTGGTGAACCAGTTGCAAATAACACTTGAAACTATGTTACAGCTATATTAAGAACTACCTGAAAGAGAAATTCACCTTCAAATACAACTTCTTCTCTCCTGCTTCAAAGTGAAAACAGGTCATCCTATAGCGAGCCATCCACACAGGTGGAAATGATTTTTGCACACAGCACACGTAACAGGAATCTTCAAATAATACTTAATTAAGCAATTAATGATTTGAACCACATCACACACAGTGTGCAAACAGCTCAATCAAAGCTTTCAGAACACCTGGAAACCTGTCTACACCAAATGCCATGACTTCCTGACCCTATCGGCTTACTATTCGTTGTACACCAGTCTTAAAGGCAGCTAAGTACCTATCAGCACCTCAAAATGTTTCTTATAAGCTACAATAAGAAGAAGCTGTATGGATATAAACAAAGATGTAGTACACAGATAAGAATCACTCTCAAAGGGGACTGCACTCCAACAGGATAGTAAACACGCACTGCGCTAAGGAGGGCCATGGAATGGCACAGAGACAGTCACAGGTCTCAGACAGAATGAGGCCAAGCGACAACAGAGGCAAACTGAAGATAAACAACACAGTCCCCTGCAGTATCGCCAAGAGGAAACCTCTGCATCACCCACAAGGCATGGTAGGACTGAGCAGAACACATCTGGACCACACTCTGTCCATATAGAGATTTCTGCTTCACAATGCAACTCACTCACACAGCAGCCCGAAGAGTCACAACTCACTACTGATTAACGTTTTTCTATGCCCCAAGGGTGACACTGAGTTCAACAGCAACTCAGTCCCAAGCTGACAAAATAGAAATGACACCACATTAACAGTTACAGCAAAGCCACCTCCAGGTACGCTGCCTATCGTCAGTACAAATACCCTAGGGGGACACTAAGAAGCCCTGCGACCTCATATGTGACACCTGTCACTGTCATCCTGAGTGTCTCTCTGCTTGCTCCTCACACTGTCTGACCCTAAGAGGTCACAACAGAAACGGAAACAATGTGGCTTGGCCAGAATCAGGAATGGGGATGGAGAGGCAGAAGGGCTCATTGTATGAGGCCAACAGAAATGGGAAACCAAAAAAAGGATGGCACCATCCAATTAGAGGAAAAACAAACCACACAGGCTCCAATTTGGGACCGTATTTGAGTGAATTTAAGTAAGAAAAAAAACAATGTATTTCCTGTTGCAGATGCCTCATCATAGCGAAGAAACAGAGCAGGTTCTCTGTGAAGAACTGTGTGATGGGGATATGGTTTAAATGAGTCTGGAGTCAGAAGCTAGAAACCAGCACCCGAGAAGAAAAACAGAATGAGGATCCAAGACTCCTCCAAATCAAAGAATGAAAATTACTGGAAAAAACCCCAACAGAAGGCATCACTGATATTTAACTTTATTTACTACCTGGTATACAATTCAGAAATCTCAATTGTGTAATGTAATGAAACAGGTGATGTTTTACCAAGTATGGAAAAGAATGACGAAGTCTATTAGCCAAATTTGCTTTTTAAGGCTTTCTTTATGTCCTGCTGTTTTCTGTTTATAGAAGCCTTACCTTCATCGTATCAATCTTCCCTTTAACTTGTTCATTTTTCGCCAGAGCTCTTTCCAGGCACTCCTTGGTGTAGAGTTGTGGGTTTCGACCTTGATCTATATATCTGGAAACAGGAAACATCTAATTAACACTCTCTTGGCCGATATCTATTCTGTTTTCTTATGGGGGAAAAAAAAATAGTTGTATATAAGTTCACATGGCCTGTTCAGAAGAAGTGGTGTCCAGGAACCAGGTATGTTAGGATTCCTTCATTTATACAAGAACAGATGATGTACTCTCATGTCACTTGTAGTAACATGAACTCATAAAATCAAAAAATGATCACTTAATAACCTGGCAAGCTCCACAGCCACACCACTTCACATGTGCAGCATCCATGCCTCCCAAAGGCTTCACGGCCATTACCATCTGATCCTCACAAGCTGCGAGGTTAGGGAGCTCTTGATAAGAGAGAACTAAAAGTGGGCCAGGGCTCCAGGCCCAGCAACATGAGGGAGCCAGGGAGAGCCCTGCAAGATGCAGACTACACTCCAGGTACCCATCCCCTTGAGGATCCTCTGTGGAGCGAGCATGAGCTGCTGGAAGGGGGGAGAGCTGCAAGTGGATAGGGCCCTGCTCACCCCAAGAATACTTTAAAAACTGTTCCACTCTTTCAGTTCCATTAAATAACCTAAGTAACTTGAATTTAACAGGGAGAGGGATTCTCTCCAATAATTTCTTAATAGCATAAAACTGTTTCTTGAAATTTTCAACACTTGTCTCCAAAATGTATTCATTATACCAAAGATTTCACTAAGCATACTTCCTGGACAAATATGCACATTTTACCAGCTGTAGGCCACCTGCCTACTTCCGTACCCTGAAGACCTTCATATCACTCAATTAAATTGAATTATTCATTACAAAGAAACAAAAATTACCACCACCACATTGCTAAGTCCGATTTACGTATTTTAATGCCTCAGTTAAAAAATATATATATCACTTCAGATCAAAGATACTGTTAAGTTACTGTTAATGGCATAAAAACTGGCCTCTAATCATGGCAGACAGCAAAAATTAATAAATTACAAGTTCTAGAAATTCCATTGTATTGCAATGTTTTTTGAAATGATGGAATGAAGGAAGTAGAATTATGATTAATTCTAAACAAAATCCATCCATTTCTAGAGGGAAAAAAACCTTACAGGTTCAAGTGTCCTAAATAAACCACCATTCAACAGCAATATTATTCAGATTGGACACCACTTCTGCCAACGCACCACCCTGTGAGGTCAGGAAGTGCTGGACAGAAGGGCCCAGACTTACATCTTTATCTTTGTTGCAGACACAATGTGTCTGCTAAGTATGCGAAGGCCACCGTGAGCCTGGAAACTCCTTCTACTTCATGCAAAAATGACTAACAGTTTGCATCACTGCTTACTAGAGCCCAGAAGCCACCCCATTCCCAATACCCTAAGTGAGTCTCCCCTGCCTCTTCTGCCCACCTGCTGGGGCTGGGACTGTGGCTGAGCCGGCTGAGGCCCCACTCCCCCTGTCCTTTAGCAACCTCTCCCCATCATCTTAGTCTCATTTGTCCCTCTTTAATGACTCAAGCAGTTACTGGCATCTGTCAATACATCTACCCTGTACATTCATGACCAGAAGAGCACCAATGAGGAAGGCAAAGCAGCCTCCACCTTCCCACACTTCACAAGCCGGCATCATCACCAAGAGCCCAGAGCTGTAACACATGTACATGACCTTCACCCATCTGAAGCCAGAGAACTCAGTGGGGCTGACTGAGAAAACATGACACCATGACCAAAAGGCAAGGATGGAGCCAAGCCCGTGCAAACTGAAGCCGCAGTGTCTTATCTTTGTGGACAGCTGCTGAGTCTCTAACTTTCGGGCATGTAAAATAACAACAGCCCTTCCTTTATTGTTCAGGAAAATTGGTGGTTTACATTCACAGTTATACCACAAAAAGGGCTAGCATGCTTTCGTAGATGGGAGCCCGTTCCAGGAGGGAGAGGCTGTCTGTCAGGAAAACAGTACTGGTGGAGGAAGGACAAGTTCAGGATTTCACTCTTAACTCTGACATTGACTAGTAAATAGCCCACTGTAGTTACTTATCAGTTCCTCCACCTGTGAAATCAGGGGTGTGATAACCAAACCAGTGTGATAAAGCTTGGATTAAAAAAACGTAAGAAGTTTATTTCCTGGACGCATTCTGTGGGCCATGACTGTGGTAGGCACATATAAACTCCTGTAGAAAACCGTGAACAGCCTTCCCAAACTTACTTGGCCTAAGAAACTTTTTTTTCAACACACCTCTCCCAGAAGTAGCAGTCCCAGGGCAGTATCAGAGATACTAGACCAGATTACCTTTCAGATTGTTTCTAGCTATAATTTTTAAAAATACAATCCACTTAAGAGTTTCTACCTCTTTTTTCTCCTTTTTTAAGTTAAAAAGGAAAGTTACATGGCTGTTCTTGTAGCTAAACAAAACTTTGAGGGTCTATGATGTTTTTCCTATTTCATACGCCTCTATTCACAAGTATCTCTTTTTCAACAATATTGAGATTTTTAAATTGCTAATCCCATCAGAACAGAAAACGATGTGGGCAGGTGTATTTGCCTATTTTCTTCACTGGCATATCTCCAGGCACCTAGGCTGTGCCTACAACATAGAGGTAGGCACTAAAACACCCATGACTGAAGCAGTCATCACACTACAATTAAACAAGAATTATATTTGAATATCAGAAATGGTACTTACTCAAAAACTTCTAAAGGTACAGTAATATCATGAAGTTGTTGTCTGCACTTATCAATATCCTGTAAGCCAGTCACGATAAAATTCCTGGGGGAAATGGCAAAAATGGGGGCATTTGGTTAACTCTCCATGACACCATGAGCACCACCCACAAAAGTGTTCCTTCCACATGCAGGGTTACACATAGCTCATAACTTTTTCGTTACCTACACAATCCCAAGGAAGGATTTGGAATTACAGACTATCCTCAGATCTTTGTTGATTTGCACCCTAAACTAGCAATTGCCAATATTGGGGGGGCAGGAACCAATCTCCTTGAGAATCTAATGAAAAATATGAACCATCTCTCAAAAACAATTACCATGATGTGCATGTGATTTTGTGTGTGGGTTTCAGACAACACAAGGGGTGGTGGACTCCAGCTTCAGAACCCATCCTCCAGGTCTGGGGAGGAATCCCATCACTACCTGGTTGAATTTTAGTTCCCCTGGTGGGGAGCCTTCCTCCATCACCCTCAGGGGCTAGTCCCACAGCAGTTCTGGGTAAGTGACACAGGGCTGCATTCATGTCTGTATGCCTATCCTCCCTATAAAGCTGTGAGCTCTTCTCCAGAGCATTCTCTTTGCATGTTTACCTTTGTCCATCCCAGGGCCTAACGCTATGGCCAGCAACGGCTGTTGCCAAAAAATATCCTATATAATAAAAGGCTAATATGCAAATTGTCCCTATGGGGAGAGTCTGAGTTAGAGATGCGCTAACCACCAGGGGAAGGTGTGGAACATGGCAAGGCATCAGCGATAGTGCTAGAAAGTGGGCAGCGATAGTGCTAGAAAGTGGGCAGCAGTGGAGGCGCTGGGGCCCTGATGAGCCCCAATGAGAGCGGACCATGGTGGGATGGTGGAGCAGGTGAGCCAGCAGTGCCAGGCCAAAGTGGGTGAGAAGGGAGGCCCTGGCTGGCAGCCCCCAGGGACCCTACCCGAGCACAAATTTCGTGCACTGGGTCTCTAGTTAGTTAATAAACGGTCTGCGGCCTTTCTCACCGCCCCTCCCTTCAATTCCTCCACATCCAGGCCTATGCAGCCGGTGTTTTCAGCAGCCCCGTCTTCCCGAGCCCACTGCAGAGCACTCCCAGCGAAGCCCGCCCTCCCCTCTGGAAAGAGAGAAAGGCTCTGAATTCCCCAAGTTCAGGAGGAAACCCCGGAGTCACTAGTGCGCAGGGAGAGGCTTAGCTAATGAAGCGCGACTCCCTCGGATGTGGCCCCGGTGCAGACACTGTATTGTCTGGCATGATAACGTCTCCGCTCAAGCCCTCAAGGTCCCAGCAAGGCAAAACGGGAAGGAGGCCGGCGGGCAACAGGCGGCAGCGGCCGCCCGCCCTAGCGCACAGCCTGGAGCGGGATAAGACCCGGAGGGGCCATGCCCGGAGGAAACAGGGAGAGAGGAGGAGGCTTTTCTCCTGGCTCTCGGATCCCGGTTCCCCATCCCCGACCCCCATTCCGGCTCCCCAGGCGGACGCAGCCCGGCCGGCCCCGGGAAACGCCGGCGGACTCGGGCCGCCACTTACAGTTTTTGGTTGAGCCCGGCCTGGCTGCTGGGCTGGAAGTCGCTGACGATGATCCCGAGCTGCCGGATGTTCTCCACGAACTTCTCCAGATGCTCCTCCAGGTGGTCGAACTTCTCCGCCATGGCCCCACGGTCCGCAGCAACACCGCTGGCGTCGTCCTGCTTCTCCGCTTCCTGCTTCCGTCCGAGCCTACCCCCACTTCCGTTTCCTCTAGGGGCGGGAGGAGGGGGCTGGATCTGGATCCTGGAGCGCCTTGGGGGCGGGGAGGGGCGGGCTTTATCTAGGCCCCGCCCCAGAAGCCAACCAGGTGTCAGTCATCAGGACTCCCCAGCGTGCTGCAAGGGCCACAAAGGGCCGGTGGTGAGGACACGCAAGACCCCGCTCTACCTCCACTGGCCCTGAACAAGTTCCCTTGTCCCTGAGCCTCTGTTAACGTCGATAAAATCAGGAAAATGAGACCTAACAGTTATCTGAGGTTATTTTGAAAGTTTGGAAAATATGGAAAAGTTTCTAGGAAACTACCAAAAATTAATTTAAGAAATACTAGGAAGTCAGAATAAACCCTAACCTTTCAATAAACTGGTCAGTGGGCAAATTCTCTTTTAAAGAAATGAAAGGCACCAAGCCCTGACAGCTTCTTGCATTAGATTGTCTAAACAAACGAACACATCCCAGCTCATTTTTAAAGGGTTGTATCACTTTGATATGAAAATCAGATAAGATGTGGGGAAGGAAGTAAAGAAAATATAGTCCAATCTTCCTTCTGAGAGTGGGTGAAAAAATCCTAAATGAAACATAAGCAAATTGAATCAACGATCATGTGTCAGGTACCTATTGTTACATTGCAAACCTAAAACTTAGTGGCATAAAGCAACCATCATCTTCCTATTTGCTCCCAAATCTGCAATGTGGGCTGAGTATGGCATTCCCAGCTCCTTGTCACATTGGTGGGGGTGGCCTCACTGGGGCTAGAGCAGCGGTTCTCAACCTGTGGGTCGCGACCCCTTTGGGGATGAATAACCCTTTCACAGAGGTCGCCTAAATATATCCTGCATATCAGATATTTACATTAAGATCATAACAGTAGCAAAATTACAGTTATGAAATAGCAACGCAAATAATTTTATGGTTGGGGGTCACCACAACATGAGGAACTGTACTAAAGGGTGGCGGCGTTAGGAAGGTTGAGAACCACTGGGCTAGAGGACCTGCTCTCAAGGTGGCTGGCTCACTTGGCTGCCATATCGACAGTGGGTGCCAGCTGGGAGCTCAGCTGACCTGTAGACTAAAGACCAGGGTCCCCCTCCATGTTAATCTCTCTGCAGGCTTTTGGAGGTTTCTCATCTCCCCGTGGCTGGATTCCAGGAGCACATAGCTCAAAAGAAGCAGGCAGAAGCTGTACTGCCTTTTATGGCCTAGCCTTAGAAGTCCCATTATGTCACTTCTACCAGAGCCTTGGCACATTAGATTTCCGAAGAGGCAACCTAAACCCAACCTGTCCATGGAGGAAGAAAATCACATTGTTGGAAGAACAGGTAACATGGAAAATCTTATTGAAGCCATTTTCAGATAGTACAACCTGTCACACTTCATATTGTAAAGAATAACAATGATCTACCGGCCTTTTCCTAGGACTGCATGAATGGTTAAACATCTTCAAATCTTTTCTATAATTAAGTCCATGAAAGAGTATGGAAGAAAATTAAGAATAGAAAAAAAAAACGTCCTGAATGTAATAAAGGATAAATAGTAAATTCTTACAGAAGGCAGCGGTCTTAATGATGAAACTGTCACCCCAACTATTCAGTATTACTTACACTGCAGTTCCAGTCAGCTTAGAAACAGTCACGGATGTAAGTAGTGCGTGACTATTCCTTATGGTCTTGCTATTATCTGCCCTTATTTTGACATTGAATCTCCTGAATTGTCATTAAAATTTATTTTTCATACCAAGCTTCCCAATTATATTTTAGACATTTTGAGGACAGGAATCTAAACTTACATATTTCTCAAAGTCCCAAGTATATGCCAACTAGCTCAATAAATGGTTTTTATTATTTAAAGGCTACAGGAAAAGGAGACAAAGGAAAAAGCAAAAAAGAAACCAAATGTCTACTTTTCCACTATGAATGTAACGCCCCGGAAAGTTATTCTTGTATGTGGGGGTAGAACCTGGCAGCAACTTGCTTTCCAAATAATTAAGAGAAATGGGTCCTTCTGCAGTTTTGTCTGATGACTCATCTGCTGTGCCCCTCTCCTATGTTTTTTGTTTGTTGTTTCAGTATTTACTGAGTTGTTTCTCTCTACTCCTGTACTTGCCTGTATCGCCTGCAAGGGCCAGTTTCTGACAGAAGTGGAAATGTCTGCACTGCTGCTTTTCCCTGCCTAATAACAGTCATCCTGGTCTATTACGCTACCCCTGTATTAATTTCCAGGGGCTGCTGCAAGCAAATGTCACAGACCAGGTGGGCTTAAACAACAGAAGTGTGTTCTCTCACAGGTCTGGAGGCCAGAACTCTGAGTTCAAGGTGTTGGCAGGGTTGGTTCCTTCTGAGACTACAGCAGAATCTGTTCCAGGCTTTTCCTTTGGCTTCTGGGGGTTTGATGGCAATCTTCGGGGTTCCTTGGCTTGTGGAGGCATCACCCTGATCTCTGCCTGCATGTCCTCATGGCCTTCTCCCCACATGTCTGCCTCAGAATTTTCCCCTTTCCCCCAGTCATTTTGGATTAGAGCCTGCCCTGATGATCTGATTTTAACTTGATCATATCTACAAAGACCCTATTTCCAAAAAAAGGTCACATTCTGTGGTACTGGGAGTGAGGATTCCAACATATCTCTTTTCCAGGACAGAATTCGACCTTCCTCTTCTGTTCAGAAACACTAGCCCCAGCTCTACATTGTGACTGTGATATTTGATAATTGTGTCAGGTCATAATGATTGCAATTATGGTATCAGTACTTACATTTCAGCTCCAAATTTTGTTTCTTTTTAAAAAATATATATTTTATTGATTTTTTACAGAGAGGAAGGGAGAGGGACAGAGAGTTAGAAACATTGATGAGAGAGAAACATGGATTAGCTGCCTCCTGCACACCTCCTACTGGGGATGTGCCTGAAACCAAGGTACATGCCCTTGACCAGAACCGAACCTGGGACCCTTGAGTCCATAGGGTGATGCTCTACCCACTGAGCCAAACTGGTCAGGGTCAAATTTCATTTCTATACACTTTCTCCTTCCCCTTGCCTCTTATTTGCATTGGCTAGAGAGAGAACAGAAATTGAGGTTTTAAAATCTGACTTTTGAAACCATCACAAATGGAGCCATTGAGATCCACTGAATTCACAAGACTTTAAAAGGATTTCTAAAGCACTTATCTCACCATTGTCCAAAATTATAGCTCCATTGACTATTCTCTACTGAAGCAAAAGGCATTCAAAACCCCCTGAAATCTACATTTGAAATTCACCCTTTGCCTCCTCAAACATCTAAGTAGTGACTGCTTTCCCTTAACATCCTAAATACTGTTGATTTGTTTGCAAGCACCATTTTAAAATTTTAACACCCCAAGCCCCAAATGTAAATGAAATTAGGCTGAAAAATTCCAGCAAGTCAGTGTACCTGGTAGGATGCTGCATGCAGAAAGCCCTCTGAGCTCTGCTGACTGTAGACCTGGCTGCCTTGTTTTCCCTCTATCAACATGATCAGCCACTGGGAAATTTCCATACTGCTAAATCTTTGTGACCTTGGAATCTGGAGGCTTGCTTTTGTGTGTGTGTGTGTGTGTGTGTGTGTGTGTGTTGTTGTTGTTGTTTTTTTTTCATTCACATTACTGTTGCTCCCTCAGCACTCATGGCCCTTTGTGATGCCATTTGGAGCATCTCGTTGCCATTCATTCTAATTTATTCCAAGAACTAGATTCAGCTTAATTTTTTTTTAATGCAGCTATCCTGCCAAGAGGGCAAAACAGCTGGTTTCTGCTTTTCACTTTGTGGATTTTCAGCACATTAGCCATTCCTGCAGAGGGAAGATGTATAACTCTGTTGTTTTAATGGTGATGATGATGATGATGATGGTCATGATCATACTGATGACAATAGCAATTTATATAGATTATCTTATTTATTCTTCATAACCCTAAGAGAAAGCTATTATAATTTGCACCATTGATGGTCAGCTATGGGCCAAAAAATTTCCCTAAATAGACAATTGGAAAGCAGAATAATTCTAGCTGGTAGAGGATGCTGATATTGTTTTTGCCCAAGAGCCACACTGACACATGAATGTTCAAATAAATTAGATTTACTACTCATTCTAGCAGGTTCACATATCAATGAGAGGACATGACTTATACAACAAAAAATATAAACTGTGTCTTGTTTTTACATTACTAAGTATTAAGAAATAGTAAGATTTTCCTTCATTTTCTTTTACAACATTTGTAGTTCTACCTTGGAATTCTGGGTAATGAAAGTGTAACAAGATTTTAAAAACTACAAAATGAGATTACACTTATAAAGCCTACAGATTGGCAAGTGAACCAATCAGGTAATATAAGTGTGCAGTTGACTTTCACTATCAAATTTCTATGAAAAGTTTGTCATAAATTCAAGAGAGGACAGGGAAAATCACAGAAATGGAATAAGATAAGATATCTAACTCTTTCGACAATTATACACTCAGACACACAAACACAGACATATATACTTTTTAGATTTCATTCCCATTTTTACCCTATAGTTTCTTCAGTACACTGCTTAAGTCCTGATACCACATAGTTGTCTGTAAAAATTAATGACCTTCAGCTGAAGTCTAAGTTTGTCTTAAACACTCCAAATAGAAATGAGTTGTGCTCAAGTATGCTCTTCTATTTGTGATGATCCAAAAAACGATATCTTACCTTGCAGAAAATCAGCACACACATGGACCTGGAACACCTGCTTCTGGTTCTGACCAAGAAAGACAGATAATCAGGACCTTATCCAGCAAAAAGCACCTGAAATAAGCAAAAATGAAGCAGATCTTAACTAATAAAAGCGTAATATTGAAATTAACCGTTTCTCCGAGACGGGGTAAGCCACGCCCACCAGCCAATCAGAGCGGCTGTATGCAAATTAGCCCAGCCAACATGGCGGCCACCACTCACAGACCTGAGTAAACGGCAGCTTCCATTGTGGCAGGAGGGAAAGTGAAACTGCAGCCCGATCTGCTTAAACTGCCTCAAGCAAAACACACATTTGAAACAAAATAACAATCATAGAATCCTGGGGAGCTGAAGGAAACAGCAGGCCTAAGAGTAACATTATCTCATTATAGACACCACGAGGTGAGGTGAAGCAGAGAGGAGGCTTCGTTACATGTCTAGGCCCCAGCTTAAAGGAACAGTGTATCAATTATAGAAGATAAACAAACCCCAGAACCTGCGTCCCGCCAGCCTTGCTGGGACATTGGGTCAGTGGGAGCTGTGGGCAGCCTTAAAGCCTGAAAGCGCCAATCAGCCTATCACCCACACTGGTCACAACCCAATGGCGTGAGGGACATTCCTGGGGGGCTTGGCCAGCCTGGAGACAGCCATCAGCCCCTCACCCAGGCTGGTCAGGCACGCCAGCAGGTGGACATCCCCAGAGGGGTCCCAGACTGTGAGAGGGCACAGGCCAGGCTGAGGGACCTCCCGAGTGCACAGAACGGCTGCAGGGTGGAACAGCGCAGGACCCAGGACCCGTGAGTGGGAAAGAGGCAGCAGGGGGTCGGGGTCCTGCTTGCCGGCTGCCCAGGCCCTTTGCAGGGCACCAGGGAGCGGGAAAGAGGTGGTGGGGGATCTCAGCCTGCTTGGCGGCTGCCCAGGCTCCTTGCAGGGCACCAGGGAGCGGGAAAGCAAGGCTGAAGTGGCCGGAGTCTGGCTTGGCACCTCCCCAGACCCCTTGGCGGCACCGGGGAGTGGGAAAGGAAGGCAGCAGGGGACTGGTGAGTGGGAAATAGATGGCGGCCTGCTTGGCGGCTCCCCAGGCCCTTTGGGGGCACTGGGGAGCAGGAAAGCAAGCTCTTGGGGACTGGGGGGCCTGCTTGGTGGCTCCCCAGGTCCCTTCCGGGGATCAGGGAGCAGGAAAAGGATGGCCTGACCACGAGGTGGGGTTTTCCCTGCTTTCTGGTGGCTGGAGGAAGATGGGCAGTAGGCAAGCAAGGGAGGCAGGCAGCACCCAGCCCTGGCCACAGCTCAAAAAAAGAGAACAACATGCAGGGGAGGGCAAGAGTCTGAGAGATCAACATAGAGGGGGTGCCTGCTCCAAGCCTAGGGGCAGGCCCCCAGCAGGTAGACACACACAGGAGGACTGCTCCGAGCCTCAGATGCGGCTAGGGGCAGGTCCCCAGTGGTGACACACACACACATACACACACACACACAAAAGGCGCCTGGCAGACTGGGGTCATCATAGGACATCCACTGAGGGGTTCCAGACTGTGAGAGGGGGCAGGCTGGGCTGAGGGACCCCCTCATCCCCCCGTGCATGAATTTTGTGCACCGGGCCCCTAGTTTTGTCATAAAACTAAATAAAAATATATTAGGACTCTCCAGTATGGAAGATGGAAACTAAGAAGGGACACAATCAAGGTCTACACAACTTTGAACAGACATGCTTGTTAGTGCCTAGGACATAAGAACTAGTGTTAATCTCCTTAACCTTCTAGCAAATGGTTTTAGTTATGCTAGTCCAGGTCCTCTGAAGTCAGATCCCAAGATGGGATTAAATATGTAAGGAAGTTTTAGGGAAACTGTTAGATAAAATGGGGAAGAAATCAGAAACATCTAGAAGAACTATCAGACCAAGATATAAGTCTGACCCCAAGAGCAGGAGAGAAGGGAAGAACAGGGAGGGGAGGAGGAGAAGGAAGGAAGGAAAGAAGGAAGGAAAGAAGGAAGGAAGGAAGGAAGGAAGGAAGGAAGGAAGGAAGGAAGGAAGGAAGGAAAGAAGGAAAGAAGGAAAGAAGGAAAGAAAGAAGGAAAGCTAGAAGCACAAGAGACTTTAAGACCTCTACAGAGTCCTCAAACCCAAATCCCTCATCAGCAAGTCCCAGATCTCTCATGATGAATAAGCTTTAGCCTCCCTGCTTTACTGAGTTGTTGGCTGAAAGCAGCCCACTGGTGTACTAGTAAAAGCTGCAATAGATCTCAGAGTGGAGCATTGCAGCCCTTGGCCAGTTACAGACCCTGCAATGAGAGATCTAAGAGATACATTTCCATGAGCACCACATTAGGACAAATAACAATCATAATTATGGCCATCTGTTGATAGCCAAGTATTGCACTAGTATTTTATTATATTAAACATAATTGTCAAAACAACCTTCCAGGATAGGTATGGTTAGTCCCCAATTTCAATGTGGCAATCAAAGCTTAAATGGGTAGGTGCTCTGCCAAGACCACACAACTGATTGGTGAAGAGGTGAAATTGGATCTTGGCCCACTGAGCTTCCAAGTCCATATTCTTACCTCCACAAACAAATGAGAGGACTTTTGCTTCTACTAAATATATACTAAATATATTAAGCTGTTAAGCCAAAAGGTTGAGCATTTTAAAAACATAAAAAAATGCTGTATGTGTTCTACATAATCTAATCTAATAAAAGAATAATATGCAAATTGACCCTCACTCTGTTATACCCACAAGCCACGCCCACCAACTAATCAGGAGCAAATATGTAAATTAACTCAACTAAGATAGTGGCACCCAGTCCGCCTCAGCCCCACAACTGAAGTAGCCAGACCTGTTAGCCAGGCAGGTGGTGGGGGAAGAAAGGGGTGCCTAGGAGCAGAGCCATCAATCACAGGAACCTGGGAAGGGGTGGAGCCAGCAATCTCAGAGGGTTGGGGGGGTCTTCTGCCCAGGACTGCAGCCTCTGGCAGAGACCCCTGGCCTGGGAGGGGTGGAGCCAGCCAGAGCAAGGGTTGGGGGGTCTTCTGCCCAGGCTTGCATCCTAGGCCAGAGGCTACAGACCTGGGTAGGGGTGGAGCTGGGATTGGATGGGCAGGGGTGGAGCTGGTGATGGGAGTGAACTACAGAGGAAACACCTTTTCTTAACGCTCATTGGCTAAGCTCCCTGTATGCCACTGGTAATATTCTTAGTGACTTGGGTAATAAGAATCCATAAAGGCATCTAGGGTTTTTCCACCACACTCTTGGAGAAAATAAAATGAAGGTCCACTATTGGAGGGCTAAGAAATGTCATATCCTGCCCTAGCTGGTTTAGCTCAGTGCATAATGCCTTAGCCTGCTGACTGCAGGGTCTGGGTTCAATTCTGACCAAGGGCATGTACTTAGGTTACAGGCTCTTCCCTGGCCGGGGCCCAGGTCAGGGCTCATGCAAGAGGCAACCAATCAAAGTGTTCTTCTCACTTTGATGTTTCTCTCTGTTTTTCCCTTCTCTTCCACATACTGTAAAAATCAATGGAAACATATCCTCAGGTGAGGATAAAAAAAAAAGAAAAAAATTTCTTATCCTATGAAAGACACATCTTGAAAATGCCTAAAGAAAGTTGTCATTTTTTTCATGGTGAAGGGACTGGAGTCCGTGTTAATGAAAACACCTTGGTGGCTGCGGTGACTGGCAGTGGCTGTAGCAGCGGAGTGATGGGGCTGGTAGCTTCCCCTGATTAGCCTGGTCACCTCCCACAAAGAGAGGCCAGACTGTGGCTTAGGCCCGCTCCCCATGGGGAGCAGGGAGCGGGGCTAAGCTGTCAGAAGAACATCCCCTGAGGGCTTCCAATATGTGAGAGGGGGCAGGATGGGCTGAGGAACCCCCCCCCATGCACGAATTTTGTGCACCGGGCCCCTAGTCCTATAGAATAAAAGGATAATATGCAAATTGACCCTTACAGCAGAACGACTGGGAATGACTGGTGGACTATGACCACCAGGGGGCAAACGCTTAATGCAGGATCTGTCCCCTGGTGGTCAGTGTGTTACCACAGGGGGAACTCTGCTCAGCCACAAGCCAGGCTGACAGCTGCCAGGACAGCGGTAGTGGTGGGAGCCTCTCCCGTCTCCTCAGCAACACTAAGGATGTCCGACTGTAGCTAAGGCCTGCTCACTGCTGACAAGTGGACATAACCCGAGGGCTCCCAGGCTGCCAGAGGGATGTCTGTGAGAGGGCACAGGCCAGATTGAGGGACGCTCCCTTTCCCCCTACCTTCCTCCCCCGCCGAGTGCACAAATTTTTGTGGACTGGGCCTCTCATAATCTATAATAATAAAAGCATAATATGCTAATTAGACCGGACACCTGAACGACCTTCTGTACGTCATTCTGAACGTCCTTCTGGATGAAGCCATGGCAGAGGAGTGAGGCAGAGGCAGCTGCCATGGCGGGTAGGGCCAGGGCAGAGGCAGTTAGGGGCAATCAGGCAGGCAGGCAGGCAGGCAAGCGGTTAGGAGCCAGTGGTCCTGGATTGCAAGAGTGATGTCTGACTGCTGGTTTAGGCCCTATCCTGCTACAGGATCCTATAGTGGGATCAGGACTAAATTGCCAGTCAGACATCCCCTGAGTGGTCCTGGATTGTGACAGGGTGCAGGCCGGGCCGAGGGACTCCTCACCCCCATGTACAAATTTTGTGCACTGGGCCTCTAGTTCATAAATGATATACTTTGAGACCTACACCATCACACCTTCACACCAATGACTCATCATTGCACTGAACCCTCAGTGACCCCAAATGTATTCCTTATGTTCTCTTGACTGTCTAAAAATGGAATTTAGGCCCAGCCAGCATGGATGCATGGTTGAGCATTGAACCAGGAACCAAGAAATAGCAGTTTAATTCCTGGTCAGGGTGACATGCCTGGGAAGCAGGCTCCATCCTGAGTAGGGGACATGTAAGATGGGAAACCATAAAAATACTAGAAGAATTTAAAGGCAACAAAATCTCAGACATATGCTGAAGCAATATCTTCACCAATACAGCTCTGAGGGCATTGGAAACTAAAGAGAAATTAAACAAATGGGACTACATCAAAATAAAAAGCTTCTGCACAGCAAAAGAAACTATCAACAAAATAACAAGAAAGTCCACTGCATGGGAGAACATATTTGCCAATGTTATCACTGATAAGGGTTTAATCTCTAACATTTACAGGGAACTCATACAACTTAACAAAAGAAAGATAAACGATCCAATCAAAAGATGGGCAAAGGACCTAAATAGACACTTTTCAAAAGAGGACATTCAGAAAGTCAAGAGACATATGAAAACATGCTCAAAGTCACTAATCATCTGAGAGATGCAAATCAAAACAACAATGAGGTACGATCTCACACCTGTCAGAATGGCTATCATCAACAAATCAACAAATGACAAGTGCTGGAGAGGATGCGGAGAAAAAGGAACACTCGTGCACTGCTGGTGGGAATGCAGACTGGTGCAACCACTATGGAAGACAGTATGGCATTTCCTCAAAAATTTAAAAATGGAAATGCCATTGACCCAGTGATCCCACTTCTAGGGATATATCCCAAGAAGACAGAAACACCAATCAGAAAGGATATATGCATCCCTATGTTCATAGCAGCACAATTCACCATAGCTAAGATTTGGCAACAGCCTAAGTGCCCATCAATAGATGAATAGATTAGAAAACTGTGGTATATCTACACAATGAAATACTATGCTGCTGTAAAAAAGAAGGAATTCTTACCATTTGCAATAGCATGGATGGAACTGGAGAGCATTATGCTAAGTGAAATAAGCCAGTCAACGAAATAAAAATACCACATGATCTCACTCATTAATGGATAATAAAGACCATTATAAACTGATGAACAAAAATAGATACAGAGGCAGAGCAGCATTGAACAGACTGTCAAACTACTATGGGAAGGCCGGAAAGGGTTGGGGAGGGAAGTTAAGAGATCAACTGAAGGACTTGTATGCAGGCATATAAGCATAATCAATGGACATAAGACACTGGGGGGTAAGGGAGGCCGAGGGAAGCTCAAGGGAGGGGAAAGGAGTTATAGGTAATACTCTTTCTAATACTTTAAACAATAAAACAAAATTGAAAAAAATAATAATACACATGACACTTTGGGTGGTTGTGATAATTAAATGAAGAATTAAATGTAAAACACTTAGAATATTGTATCCACTATATAATTGTTCTCTATTGCTATGAAATTTGGGGTCTCTTTGTTATACAGCATGTTAGCTTTGCACTAACTAATACATATGGGTTTGAATTATGGCTCTTCCGTTTACTTGTGGATATTGGCAAGTCATTGACCCATGTCAATATCTGTAACTATTAATATAACACATATCATGTTATAGTGTAGATAGCTGTTTAGGTGTCTCTTTGTGAGCATCTCAAGGATAAAGACTGTCATGTATCTTTGGTAATTAAGGGATTAGTACAGTGAAGATGCCCAACAATTATTTACTAAGTAAATAGATCCATAACTCCTCCAGCACTAGTTTACCTGAAAGCCCAATTCTTTAGCTGTTGAAAATCTGCTTCTGAGACTTCACTTGTGTGGCAAATCCCAATGGTACTCTAATAGATGCCTGAACAAGGGTGTTCTGTCCCTTCAGCCCAGATCATCCCCAGGGACAATAGCTCTTATGACACAAATAAAGTGTTACTCTGTGGCCTCAGCCCAGCACAAGACTGGCCAATATGACTCACTCAAGCTGCTGTTGGCAAAGGACACCAGCGGGATCACTCTCATCAATTCCTGCTTATTAAGTGCCTGCCTCTGAGGGTGCCAGGGATAACTGGTGGCATGTGGCTTGAATCTAAGGGCTTGGCAGACTCTGCAGTATACCCTGACTCATGCAAATAACTTGCCATAAGCAGGAGTCTGGCAGGAAATCTTTATTCAAGCCTTCACTGGAAGGGAGAAAGGCCTGGAATTTTCCCTGTGGTCAGGATTAGAGAAGGAGAGACCTGGGCAGTCGTGGTGCCCAGAGACGCAGACAGTCATCCTTGGGGTGAGGTGGTATATTAATTAGGGTTCTCCAGAGAAACAGAAAGCAGAACCAATAGAATGGATGGAGAGAGAGAGAAGAGAGAGAGAGAGAGAGAGAGAGAGAGAGAGAGAGAGAGAGAGAGAGAGAGAGAATTACTTTAAGAAATTGGCTCTTGTGATTGTAGAAGGTAGCAAGTCCAAAATCTTCATGTTGACCAGCAGGCTGGAGAACCAGAGAAAATTTAATGCTGCAGCTCAAGTCTGAAGGCTGTCTGGAGGCAGAATTCCCTCTTACTTGGGAGCCCTCAGTGGTTTTCTCTTAAAGTCTCCACCTGATTGGATAGAGTATCATCTGCTTTACTCAAAGTCTACTGGTTTAAATGTTAATCTCATCTGAAAAATAGTTCCACAGAATCTTCTAGAACAATGTTTAACTAAATATATAGGTACCATGGCCCAGCCAAGTTAACACATAAAATTAACCACCACAAACATGTCACTTTATAAAACCAGAAAAACTGAATGCTGACATAAGTCTGGGGCTACTCCAGGGTTTTGAACAAGAATAGTGGGTTCTGTTCCACAGGAGCAGAGTGTCTTGTGGGGTGAGTACAATGAGGGGAAAGGACCGATTTGCAGGGACCTTTGCCTACACCCAATGGGGAGCCCCTGAGGGTATGAGCAGGTGAACAGGAGTTCATCCAAAGCACACAGTGGTCCTAGCTACAGCATCAGTCCACATGAGGAATGACAAAAAGTAGAATAGAAGGATGGTTGTGAGAATGTTTAGGATGGAAGTCAGTGGAACAAAAGAACTAGTATGGGAGGCAGCTGCACGTGACTCTGGTTCTGGCTTGAACACCTGGAGAGAGTGAAAGGGTGAAAAGTGACAGAAGATTCCAGAGGAAGAAATCAGGGGAGCACAGGGTGTTGTATTTTAGCCATCTTGAGGTCCAGGTGCTTTAGGGATAGTCAAGTGGAAATACCCAGCAGACAGTTGAGTGGATGGCCCAGTGCTCAGTGTCTAGGTCATGACAGAGCCATGGAAAGAGGGGTTTGGGAGACATGGAATTATAGGCCATTAATGTCATGTGGAGGGTGAAATTGTCAAGGGACAGAACATGGAGTGAGATCTGAAGGGCTCAGGGCAGGAACGTGGGAGGTCTGCCATGCATAAGGAAGGGCAGAACAAGCCACCAGCAAGGTTTTGAGAGGAGTATCTGGAAGGTGTGAGGCGAAGGGAGGGAGGGAGGAGCAGGTGATGCTGAGAGTGTGGATTGTCTTGAGCAGGACTTGGGCACAGGAACTGGGTGACCACAGGAAAGAACAAGAATTGAAATGCACTCATGGGAGAGAGAAAGGCAACTTTGCAGCGTCAAGGAGAAGTCTTCTCCAGCATCCCGTGGTATGGGAGCAGTGACCAGGCTGCAGGGGATGCAGCTTGCAGGGTCACAAAAAGTCTCACTGCAATTTTAGACTCCGGATTTCATAGGTGGTAATTGTGAAAAGAAAAGGGGCTGCATAGCAGACCTGGCAAGCTCAGTAACTGAAAGTAGCCACACAGGATGTTTTAATCATTAAAATTTCTAACTGAACAGGTTATAATGAGAAGTCATGTCCTAAGCTCTATGTGATAGATTAATCTTTATCTTGAGCAAGCCCCATCTGTCATTTTTGTGCATCTAGGATAACATACTTAAAATGTCAGAATGATGTCTTTTCCAGACCTCCAGAGATAAACACCCAGTACCAGGGTGAGATGACCCCAACATTCTTCATTTTATCTTTTAGCCTCATACCTCTGTAAACTATGCATGTTAAACCCTGTACCCACCAATGTAAAGGAAGCATGTATCTCTCCATTTATCTTTCTATCAGACCTAGAGATTTTCCCACTTTACTTTCTCCTGCCTTCTTAATCTACCACCAATGGATTTCATTCCTTAAGTTTTCTCCTTTGGTTTTAATATATAAAATAAGCTATGAAACTGCTATTCCTCATAGCATTTCTCAGCCCTTTGAGATTTTGCTTCCAGGTCTAACCCTCAACTCTGGCTCAAATAAACTCTTTAAACCTTTATTTAGGTTTGAAATTTCTTTTGTCGACACAATCACCAACATCCAGAGTGGTGAAAATGAAACCAGCACTCGAGGGCCTGCCCTGGCCAGGCTATCTTGTAATCACTTCACGCATATTAACTCCTTTAATCCTCACAACAGCCTTTCCATACAGGTGTGACTGTTCTTGCCAAATGTCAGATAAAGGACAGAGGCAGGGCTTACCCAAGTACCTTGTCTGAGGTTGTGCAGCCGTTGAAGCTCCATACCGGGACTGAGTGTCGGCCATGGAATCCAGAGTCTAATTCCTAAGACACAGTGCTATCTACTCATGAAGCAGCTGGTTAAGACGCCACCAGGAAATTCTACCTGACAGCTGTCCTGTGTTACTCAGGACATGGGTTGAATAGTGCCCCCCACACACTGAAAAGACATGTCTATTGTCCTAGCTAGCCCCTGGAGCCTGTGAATATGACTTAATTTGGGGAGAGAAAAGAGCCTTTGCTTAAATAATTAAATTAAGCATGTGAAGATGAGGAGATCGTCTTAGGTAGACTAAATTCAATGACAAGTGTCCTCACAAAAGACAGAAATAAGGAGAGACACCAGCGGGGAGGAGGCCATGTGAAGACAACGGGATTGGAGGCAGAGATTGGACAAGCCAAGGAATGACAGAAGACACCAAAAAGCTGGAAGAGACCGGAAGAAGCCTCCCCTAGAGCCTTCTGATACCTTGGTTTCAGATTTACAGCTTCCAGAACATTGAGAAAATTTCTGCTGTTTTAAGTCACCACTTGTTTGTGGTTATTTGTTATGGTGGCAATATGAAACTAACACACTTGTACCAAAACTATTTAGGATTTCCGAGTCTGTCCTGAGTTCCTTCCCTGCTAACTCTGAGGCATGAACATCATTGTTCTTGTTACCACATCTGGAATTCTAGGAAGTGAGGTCTCCAGAAAGTATTTTAAAGTTCCACAAGCACCAAGCATTTTAAACTAGAGCACTCAACTTGGAATGTCTGAGTTCAAGAATTGCTCAGGTTAAATGCTTATTAGTTTTTTGTGCTGTATAGATTTTACTGCCACTGTTTAAACCCATGCTCACCACCTGAAATAATAATGTGCCGTATAGCAGGGAACGACTCGTCCTAGCCTTCCTGCTGTCCTCTGCTGCCTGCTTCCCACAGCTGGGCCTCGAAGCACGCTCAAGGCTCTGAGCCTAGATCACAGAATCCCCTTCCCACATATGACATTGAAGCAAGATAGTAAGAAGCAAGGAAAATTACTGGGCCATTGGAATGGGGAAACAGAGACAAAATAATTTAACAAGGCCAAACAATATGAACAATTTATAGCCAGCTAGTGAATCACAAGACCTTATCTTCCCCAACCAAGGACACTTAAGAATAAATGGTTTATCCCTCTCCTCCCTAACCAGAGAATAGATCGCTTAAATCGCCCTAGTCAGGGAAATAGAGGACAAGACCAAATTAATGCCATTTGTGCCAGCTAAACCCAAGGAAGAATGAAGTCAGAGGAACAAATAACAACAAAAAAAAACCTATTTAGAGTCAGACAGACTCAAGACAAAAGTAAAGCAGTGAAGTTCACCAGAGAATGATACCAAACTCTCCTATTCATTCATTTTGATGCATCAGCATATTAAAAACATACCTGGAAAGTTGATGAGTATTCATTCCTCTGAAACCCTCCCCTAACATTCTCACCCCACAGAAGAGAGATAAAAATCCTTGAGACAAAGGATGCCGGCTCGGGGTCTCTCTAGAGCATGCCCATACCCCTTCTTGGGCGTGAACTTTTCACTATATTTCTCCTAAACTCTAAGGGTCCCCATGAGACTTCCAACTAAGGGAGCAGTGGGCAGCAGCAGCTCATCCTGGGCTAACTCCCTGAACCTGGCTCCAAAGCCCCCTTTTCTCTGACTTTTCCATGAGCTAACAGCAGCCTTGCCTTGGCTCACTTCCTTGCCAAAAAGCATCTAGGAAGCCAAAGCAGAGCACCGCCTATGCTCTCTCCTGTTGCTTCCTCTACCCCAACTCCTTCCGTGTTGCACTGTCCCCAGCTTTAATAAATGTCCTCTCAAAGTCACCTGGACTCATGTTGTGAAGTATTTCCTGCACGAAGTCAAGGACCCATATTCTATAGCCGGCCCAATGCAGGACCCTTCTGGCCCAGCCCCTTTCCAGTGACAGCATCACATCCCCACCACCTTTTATACATATAGCAGCAATTACCCTGGTAGGTGTTGGGTGTTGGCTCACTTCAATATCATACCTTTTTCAATCTTAGATAGAGGTCTAATAATTTGTTAGCTATGTACAATTGCTCAAGAAAAGACTTATTTACAAATAATGACATGGATCTATTGGTGGTGTCTGCCAAGCTGAATTAGGTACACATACTAGTATTCATAGTCAGAACATGATCACCCCAGAGTTGCAGTTTCCTAGCCTTTACTCTTACATATTAATCTCCAGCCTGTTGATCTGAATATTTCACACTAATCATCACAGAAATTATCCAGTTTTTTTCTGATTAAAATATAAATAACATTATCCTATATAATAAAAGGATAGTATGCAAATTGACTAAACGGCAGAATGACCATTCACTATGATGTGCACTAACCACCAGGGAACAAGTGCTTGACACAGGAGCTGCACCCTGGTGGTCAGTGCACTCCCACAGGGAGAGCACTGCTCAGCCAGAAGCCAGGCTCATGGCTGATGAGCGCAGCGGTGATGGCGGGAACCTCTCCCTCCTCTGACAGCTCCCGGACTGCGAGAGGGCACAGGCCAGGCTGAGAGACACCTCCTCCCTACCTCCTTCCCCCTCTCCTCACTGCCCCCTCCATGAGTGCATGAATTTCATGCACTAGGCTTCTAGTTTTTTCATAATCATGGCAGTAAATTGAACCAAGAAATGTCTGGCCACTAAAGTCTCAAAAGATTTTTCCACCTAATGTATAAACTACTCTGAACAATAATAAGGTACACACTTCACTGTGGTTTCTGTAATCATTGTTGGCTTTTAAAATTACATTATTTTCCAAATAGCATGTAGACTCTTATTCCCTGAGTGGGTGAATTAGCAGTTCTTAAAGCTTATCACTATTTAGAGATGCTAAATTGGGGGCAGGGACCCCTTTTTAAGCTAACAAGTATTAAGGACACTCTATGGCAGGCATTTTTACATACGTTATTGCAATTACTTTTGAAAATCTGTTTTTCCTTTTATTATTACTTGGCAGCTCCTTGGCTGATTCTTGTATTCTCTTTCCTCTGTAACAGGTTCTTTCTTTATGGGACCCCTCTGGGCAGAAATAGTGATTTCTCCACGCGCAAATTTGCCTTTCTGTTCAGTAAGACTCACAGCTGATTAATTACTTCATACGGTGAACCTGGTGTTGCCTTACTCAGATGTGAGTCAGACACAACTCTGAAAAGTCCCCTCAGGTGTAGTCCTGGGGGATATGGGGATGTCCTGGAATGTATATGTGAGAAAGTGAATATGTGACTATGTGTGAGAGTGTAAGTGTGTGTGGGTGTGTGTGGATGTGAATATGTGTGTAAAGGTGTATGTATGTATATCTGTACTGTGTGTCTGTAAATGTGTGTGAGTGTAAGAAAGTGTGTATATATGTATATTCAATTGTGTATGAACAAATGGGGGTGTACATGTGAGTATATGTGTGACTATATATAAGTGTGAGAGAATTATGTGAGAATGTGTATGTGTGAATGTGTGTGACAGTGTGTGGACATGAGTATATGTGAATGTGCATAAATGTGTGTGTGAGTGTGCATGTGAGTATTTGTGTGTGTGTGTGTGTGTGTGTGTGTGTGTGTTGATGAGAATATTCAGAGTGGAGAGAGCTACAAACAACTGGTGAGGAATGATCTTTAAATATTTTTTAATAAAATTGTTGCAAGAGTGATGAAACTCAGCTAGTAGGCCCCTTGGATGTCTAGAAATCAAAGTGGAGAATTAATGGCTTCTTACAAAACTGAAGGCAGCCTGCATCCTTGGGCATGGGCAGAAAAGGCGGGAATTTCCTGGAGTAGGGATAAGGGTGGGAGGGAAGTAAAGACATCAAGGACTTGGAATTCGAAAACTAGAACTCAGAATAGAATCTCTAGTAGGGAGCAGAGGATCTGTCTACTTTGATAGTTTGGCTGAATACTGAAATCTTGATTCAAAGTCATTTTTTTTCAGAACTTAGAAGATGCCACTCCATCATCTTTTAGCATCCACTGTGGATAACAAGAGATCGTATTACAAACTGATTCTCTTTTCCAAAAAGTCTTTCTGCATTCTTGGTTTTCTGAAAATTTCCAGGAATATATCTGGGCCTACATCTTCTATTCACAGCATTGAGAACTCAGAGGGTTTTTTCAACTGAACATATTTGTCCTTTAATTCTGGAAAATTCTCAGTATTTCTTTTTTTATGTACACTAGCAATTCCTTCCACTCCTGTTTTCTTTTATTGACTCCTTTAGTCATGTATTGGACATCATGCCTTGATCCTCCAGGTCTTTTGTTTTTTCTCTATGCTTTGTCTCTATTATTGCTATTCTCTTGTTTAGGAGATTTTTTTCTATTTTATCTTCCAACCCTTCACTGGTTTTGTTTTGTTTGGTTTTGTTTCATCAACTATCTTTTATTTCAACAGCCTTTCTTACTGTCTATTTCTTTTCTTTATAAAACCCTTTTCTTGGTTAGCAAAAGCAATGTATCTTGAATCTCTGAGAACACAAATAGTGGGTGTTGTTTTTTTCACCAAAAAAAAAGTGGTGTTTGTTTCTGGCATTAGCTCCATTTGTTTGGGATTTTTTTTTCTTTTTTTTTCCTATATTTATATAGTTTGGTCTTTCTAGTCACTGGCAGGGCTTTCCTCATCAGCTAGTCCCTACTTACCCATTCTCAGTGAAGTGTAAAGCTGCCTATAAGCTCAGTATATGTAGATGGAACTAATTTACTTAATTTAGCTTGCAATAGCATGAGGAAACTATGTCTTAGGGCCCCTAAATGCAAGAAGGCAGAGTGTGTTGCTTGGGAAACCAGTTCCCACAACTAGCTACCTGAGTTCTCTGCAGATATTTCAGTTAATGTCTTCAGAAAATAATTCTACTTTGGGGAAGGGAGATGGATAAAGTTATGGGGATTGTTCATATTTGCTGTAATTCATATTATTACTATTTTTGCTAGGAAATAAATCCTAGGGGTTCAATAGTCCCATCTTTGAGAAGATGGAGAACTATTTGGTCCTTTAAAAGGTATAGCAGCCCTAACTGGTTTGGCTCAGTGGATAGAAGAGTCCCAGGTTCGATTCCAGTCAAGGGCATGTACCTTGGTTGCAGGCACATCCCCAGTAGGGAGTGTGCAGGAGGCAGCTGATTGATGTTTCTCTCTCATACAGCCAGCAGCCAGAAGGCCCCAGTCAACCCTGATCACTGGCCAGGCCTAAGGACCCTACTCATGCATAATTTTGTGCACCAGGCCTCTAGTTTCTGATAAGTCCACAAAACCAGTGGAATTCAAACCCACAATGAAAACTGGTCTGCCTCCTCAGGTCGTGATAAAGCTGAAATTTCTATGACATCCCTGATGAATACAAAACTACAGTTCTTTCTGGCATGTAAAGTTTGAACCCAAATGAAAAAGAACTCTTAAGTCATATAAAAATGGGAGTATGGTCTGTATGTTTCTACTATCCATGGCTTTCCCTGGCTTCTTTATTTCAACTCCTCAAATTACATACGAAACAAGATAACCTCACTTTCTAGTATGCAATGTTAAAAGTAAACTGCCTTAGTAATCACCTGAGTTGTGTTCTAATTTTAGAGATGAAGAAACTGAAGCCTAAGGAATTTTTAAAAGTGTGACATCAAAGGTCACACAACCAGCTGGTGAGATAATAAAAGAAGAAACATGGCACTGAAGTGAGAAGGTCTGGGTCTGGCTCCAGTTTTTCTGGTTTGGATTGGCCAACATGTTGGCTGGGATATGTTTCTGGTAGGTTAACATGTGAACATGAATTCTGTTTGCAGAAATACGGGGTGTTCTCAATCCCAGCGGATCCTGCAAGATAGCAAAATTAGGAGAAATGTAAGCTTAGTGTTCTCGTTGGCACAGAAGACACCCCTGAACACATTTGCTTAAATCCATTCTAACTATCATTGCCTATATATACTAGTTGGTGAGTTTTGGGAAGCCAGGTGGTTCTCTCAACCCCCACAAGGCTCTCAGAACCAATGGCAAAGGACTAAAGAGGGTCAGAGAGTTGAACGATAATTAATTTTTAAGATTCCTAAAAGGCTTTGAGATAATTCACTCTGATGCCTTCATTTTACAGGTGAAGGACAGAATACATAAGTAGTTTGACCAAATAGACACAGCGAATTAAATGACAGAGGCCACAGGAACCATGTGCACTGGTACTTTTCCACTAACTGTGCTGTGTCACCAGCAGAACTGTATCCACATACCAGTCTTGTGAGTTTCAAACCCTGAGAAACAGATGTGTGAACAAACACTGGCTGACACATTTCCCAAGACCATTCCAAGTGCACATGGACCATTAAAAAAAATAGAACTATGAAGGGTCAGAATATCTCCTGTGTGATTAACATGCTTTGTAAAACATGTGGCTATATCCTAATTAATGATTTTTTAGTAGAAACCTGGAGGGATAAGATTCTTCAAATGCTTCTTACGGGCTTAAAGATGGAAATTTCCTCAACTAGCTGTTTTGAGAAATTATTTTGATAACATTTTTCTCAGAAATCTCCATACTCCAAAGCTTTATATGTACTTAAAAAAATATTTCCATTCTGCTATTAACTTTTCTCAATTTGGTTTGCTTTTAACTTTAGTCTGCTATTAACTTTTCTCAAATTCAGTAGGGAAACAAAAGATGGTGCTTTCAGGCTTTAGGTTAACCTGGGGACAACATCTTTTCTTTGAAGAGCTTTTGTGTTTTTGTTTGTTTTTAAATATATTTTTATTGATTTCAGAGAGGGAGAGAGAGAAATAGAAATACCAATGATGAGAGAGAATGGCTGATAGGCTTCTTCCTGCACACCCCACACTGGGGATCGAGCCCACAACCTGGGCATGTGCCCTGACAGAGAATTGAACCGTGACCTCCTGGTTCATCGGTCAATGCTCAACTACTGAGCCATGCCAACGGGGCAAGAGTTTTAATGGGATGATAGTGTATACATTTACATGGTACATTTGTGCCACTAATAACTTCAAATTTTTGTTAGTTTTTAATAAGTGTTCCTCAAGAGACAGAAACTCAATGGTAAATATTTTTACCAGACCAACTGAACAAATAAGTTCCTATTTCCATGGACCTGGCACCTTTCTGTTGTCCTGTTTGAAACAGGTGGTTTTGGACAGGACAGTACTGGCTGGCTATCATGGTAAAAGCTGCTCATGATAACAGATCTTTTGACTATCCTGTCTGATTTATCTCTGCCCAGCATTCTTAGGCAGTTACTGGATATTAAAAAATTATGAGATGGAAATTTCAAGATCTAAAAATGGATCTTTGAGAATAACAAGGTTTGGGAGGTCCAGGTGGGGGTCCAGACCATCCAGATGTTATTTCTGAGGCCAACAAAGGCCTGAATCCTCACCACAGTTAGTGGCAGCCTCAGTGGCCACTTGCCCTCCTCTGACCTCCAGGTAGCTCGTTTTCAAGATGAGGAAATGGGGCCAGGATTTCTAGGGATTGTCCCGGCAAACAAAAACGTATTTTCTGTAGAATGTGGTTCAAGAACAAGCCACTTAAAATCCCCTCTCTGCCTCTTGCAAGCAGAGATCTTAACTGAAAACCACAGAGTTCTTCACCAAATGTAGATGCATTTCGGGTCACACAAAAATAGGAAATTCAACACTCCTAGTGGGAAGTGCATTAAAAATTGTTTAAAAGCATTCATGTCGACCTCGGTATTTCTATGGCCCAGAGTCATATTTTATCTTGAATTATGATGTTGACATTGAATTATAAATACTAGAAGTGCAAATAGATACGTCCAGTTACATAATACAGATGGACAATCTTGCCTAGATAAGCTTAATTAAAAACCTCATGGACAATCATAGCAGCACTTTGAAATTAATATAGTGACTTATTTTTGCGTCACAAGCAGTGTGAGCAAGAAATCCTTATAATAAGCCCAGTTCCTCCTTGACCAAGACCAAGTCAATAGACAGTCCATCTGTCATCCTTTTTAGAGTTGATCATGTGACAACTGACTTACAGAAATGCAGGATGTAACTTTTGGACAAAGCTCAACTCCCTGGGGGATGGGCACCTCTCCTCAAGGTCACATAGCTATGGTCACCTCAAAGAGACATTCTGGCCCCTGGCCTCCTGCCCCCTCACAATTTCAGAAACTCTAGGAATGTCCATTCTATGCCAAAAGCTTCCCTGGAAAAACACAGGTTAAACCAAAGCCAGCTGCTATGTGGGCAGTGACCTGCTTCACCATGACGACACAGGCAAAGTCAGGCAATAGCGGGTGTTGAGAACAGAGAGCCATGCTCTCTGCTCTTTCTTTACATCTTTTCAGTTTCCCTGGACCCTAGTTTACTTGTGTTCATAGGGTTCTTTTTTAAAGAAGGATGTGGGGTCTAAACTGAGAACATATTTCCTTAACACCAGTCCAGAAAACTCTAGGGCATGAGCCAGTGGTCATTAGGAAGAAGGTGTGTGTTTTCAGGTGAAGAAAGGAATAAAATTCTGAGCACAGATTTCTGAGCCTCATGCCCCTGTATCTCCAACCTCACAGCTCCCACAGGGCCCAGGACCATTTTGCTTAACCAGCTCCCAGGACAAAGCAGTAACGCTGGTGAGGAGGGAGACAGGGGAACACATCAGCCCCTTGACAAAATGAGACAAGATGGTGATAAAGAGACCCTGGAGATAAAATAAGTAACTTCTCAGACTCCAGAACTTCAGATATTTGGCACAGCTTACCAAAAAGCTAATTTCTCATCTCCCATCAGAGTGGCCCCTTTGAGAATTTTTCATAACCCTAAGATGAATTCTCAATATTCTAAGTTCAGAGCCAACCAACTTGAGAAAAAAAATCTGCCCAGATCCTTAGTGCTAACCAAGCAGCAGTGAATGGATCCACCACACTGGTTTCTTGATCTTGAGTGACGGCCCTCCTCTGGCCTTCAGGTAGCTTGTTTTCAAGATGAGGAATTGGGGCCAAGACTCCTAGGGATTGTGCCAACAAATAAAATTTATTTTCTGTAGAATGTGGGCGAGTGCCCACAATGCCACCAGCCCTGAGCACATCCATGCACAGATCCTGCCTCCTGTCTTTGGGACAGCACCACCTTGCCATGAGAGGAAATGCCAGCTCAGACCTGGGCTGACCCTCCCAAGTGAGAACAGGCCTTGTTTTTTTGCTTCAATATCTATGGGCCCAGATCTGGTCACATGGATCCCATGGGGGTGAAAAGTACCACCTCTCCTATAATGAGATTCAACAATAAACAAGTACAGTAAATAATGCTGCTGCATTGGAGATTTTAAATTAGAGAAACAAAATCCTAGGCTTGCTGGGGAGAGCTCATTGAATAATTTCCAGACTCCAGTCCTTTTTTCTGATAACATTGTTGATTATTCCCATTTAAAAAAATTTAATGGAAATAAAGTCCATCCAAAAAGGTTGGGTTTTCAATGAGATTGTCCCCAACTTGGTAACTGAAATAATTGTTAAAGACATATATCGAATTTGCTTTTTGTTGAACTATCAGACCCTACCCCGTCTCCCCGGATCTAGATGTAAGCTCTGCTAGCAAAAGCACTCCAGGTAAAGGCATAAGAAATGATCTGTGCAAGCAGGTGTCTGAAAGTGACAACCGAGACCTAAGAGGGAGTTTAACAATATGTTTGTGACAGATAAGTTTGCACATGCAGGATGAGAAAGATAACATTTCTCAACTGCTTCTTTAATTATAGCTTTGGAAGAGGAGGTTGTCAAGTTCCACCTTCATTCAAGAAACTGTCTTGTGATGTCTCCGATAATTACTGCTATCTATGTATTATTGAGAAAGTTCCCAGTTCCCTGGCCTTGTGGTAGGTCTCAGTTGAGGCAGAAAATTACCCACGGTGGTCAGTGCAGTTCTCCATAGGGGACAAGCTCAATGGACCATCCACTCAGACTCATGCAGCCCCAACTGCCTTTGACCAAAAGCCCATCAGCACAAGTGCCACACCACCTACATAGCATTGGTCCCTGGGCTTCAAACACCAACATCATTCATGGTCATTAACATTGCTGACCAGAGCTGTCTGAGTCACTGATTGTTTCTGGCATCTGTCGTTTGCAAAGGGGCAAGTTCAGGGAACAACTGGACCCACCTCTCAAAGAAGCTCACTTCCAAATTATACATGCAAATACCTTCCCATCCAGGGTGTGGAACTTAGCACCATTCCTGCCCCCTTGCGTGTAGATTCAACTGTGCAACATGCTTCCAAAGGGGAGAGAGAAAGGGGAGAGAGAAATGTTAAGGTGGAGAAATCTGGCAGACTCCACCAGAACCAAATGGTCAAGTTTATCCATGCCCAGGAATGTCACATCACATTATGTGCCCTGATATGATGCAATGCAAAGGACCTTCACCTCTGCAGTATTCTTTCCAAAAAGACCGCAGGACCACAGTATAAACATAAGAAAAACATCAGAGAAGCCAAATTGAGGGACGTTCTTCAAAATACTGGACCAGCACTCGAACTGTCAAGTCATCAAAAACAACAACAAAAGACGGAGAAGCTGTTACAGACCAGAGGAGTCTAAGGACACACTAATTGCAATGTGTTGCCCTATGTGTGACCTGGGACCAAAGCATAGCATGTGGGAAAACTAGAAAAATCCAAACAAAGACCAAGAAAACCCCTGTTTGATTGATAGTAATGCAGCAAAAGTAATCTCTTAGCCCCAGCAAGTGCACTACAGCAATGAAAGAAGTTGAGATCCAGGGAAACTGGGTGGGGGGGTACATGAAAATGGGGCTAAGACTATATGTATGCAAGGCTCGTAGGGTGCAAATTTAGGGAGGTGCTCATTCTCATCACCATGTGTGAGAACTCAGTGCTGTCTTTGCAACTTTTCTATAAATCTACAATTATTTCAAAACAAAAATTTTGGAATTTTTATAAAAGAAAAAGGCAGTGATTGAAATCTTGCCATATCCTCATTAGGATATTGCTGGAATAGTGATATTAATGGCAAGGAAGAAGGAGATTTTGGCACAATGACGAGACAGGGCCCACTCTGTTCCAAGCCTGTGACTGCTGGAGTCAGCACGTATACCTGCAACATAATGAGAGACAGTGACATCAGACAGTCCCAGCAGCCCAACTGGGGCATAATACCTAAGCAGGAGGTCCCTAAGTAAAGTCTTCATGTTTAATAATACCCAAAGGGACTCCTTAACTTAGTGCTTTATAAATGCAATCAAAGTATCTGTTGAGTATATAATGACCCACAGGGTTGATAACGTGTGTATTCCGATAAGAATCTCTAAAGAACCAACTATAGACCCAAATCAGGAAAAACCACATCCAACTGGGTCTTAACTTGTGAGACACATGTTATTCTGTCCACATATGGTCTGGACTGATTGGAATGGAGCTGTTGTCCGGAGACCCCATGACCAGCAGCTCTCAGCCTTCACTTAGGAACCACGGCAAGAAACCATATAGTGTTACAACTCTTCCTCTTACCCTGGACATTCTATGTCATTGGTAGTATCTGAAGGATCAACATTTCATCTTCTTTGGCCTTGATAGAGGGCAACTAGACATGAGGCAGGATGAAGGAAAAGGGTAGGAGATTTAAAATTTGGGGGAGAACAGTCACCTCCTACTTGAATTGAGAGCTAAAAACACTTCTCTCATTTGTGCAGTGCCATATAACTTCCGCTGTCATGCCACAAAACACCCACTGATAGAACACTGGTGCCAGATCTACCTCCTCCACTGCCCACCGCCAGGGGTGTTCTAAAGGGCCAAGCACCTCTGGAAGCAGCCGATGTTGGTGTGGCTACAACAATGAACAAATAAGCATTGTTTAAAATTGACAAAGTGGGGGAAAAAAGACTTAGGATTGGAGAATCTTGCCTGAGAAATATCTAAATGTCATTGAGGAGAAAGAGCACTGAATAAACCCAAAATATGTTTTAAGAAGGCCCTGAAAATGCATTACATTATCTCCCTCTGCTAGAACTGCCAATTTTGAGTTTCTCACTATTTTTATTTTCTTGAGAAATAATCACTTTTATAAATAGCTTTTTAAATGTCAAACTAACTGGTTTAAAAATGTATCTACTTCTAATCCTGAATAACTTAACCCTTCTTTAGCTTCCTTGGGTATGTCTAAAGGGTTAGGAGAAAAGGGTTAGCTGAAAAGTGGTCATCTTCTTAATGTCCCATTGGCTCTGGCCACTCAACAGTCACAACTCACAACCAAGGTCAGTTAAGACAGATTGAAACCGCTGAGAAGCCACTAACCAGAGGTCATAAGAGAGCTTCCCTGTAGCCACAGCAAGACTTTGACTCTCGTTCCTTAAGCAATAGGAGGCATTGCTTGTACATCCACCCAGGCTGGGGCACTGTGGACACTTGTTCTCTAGGATGGCTCTGGGCCACTTTGTTGGGGCCAGCCAATCTGAAGAGATCAGGAGGTTTCTCTTGGCCTAGAATATTGTTCTCCAAGGTAATGCCAGTAACATCGGGGTCACCTGGGAATATGTTAGAAATGCAGTAAAGAATCAGGAACTAAGGGTGAGGAGGGGGTAATGACCTGTAAGTTAACATGCCCATTCGGTTACTCTGATGCACTCTCAAGTGTGAGGACCTCTAATCTTCCACCCTGGTTCTCAAAACTAGCTGTACATTAAACAAAAACCTGATGCCAGATCACCAGAGCTTATCATTCTACTAATTTGTTTTGTGGTATGGACACTGGGATTCTCAAAACTCCTCAGGTAATTGTGATGGGCAGCAAAATTGGAGAACTGCTCATCAGGAACAACCCAGAAGTTCTGAGTCTAGGTCCTTCCCCCACTTGGTGCACTATGGGAGCCCTGCTCTGCCTAAAAAAATCTATTTCTTCACTAGAAGTCAGTCTAGAACAGGGTCCACTAATCTGGCTATATATTAGAATCTGGGAAGATCTCAGAAATTCCTATTTTATTATTTTTAAATTTATTTCATTATTATTTCTGAGGTAATTCTAATGTCTAACCAGGGTAAATAATCAAGGGCTAAGAACCCATGCCTCCATTTAATCTGGATAGAATTTCTTCTTTCCCAACAAGACCTTGAATAATTTCAGAGATGAGATTAGGCTGCTGTGACATTGCAAGTTATAAGAAGAAATGTATATTTTGGTTTTGCCCATTGCTGACAGACCTCCTAAAATCCTTCAAATTTCCTATGATTTGAGCTATAAAGGTATCTTTTGAGAACAAAAGGTTAATGAGATGACTTTCGGAAAGTACCTAAGGATGGGGGCTAGTTGCCAGGATTAACCAACCATGTGATTAGAGAGTTAAAACTTTCAGTCGCACCCCCTGATTTCTGGGGAGGTTAGGGGGGAGCTGGTGATTGAATCCATCACCAGTGGCCAATGATTTAAGCAATCATGCCTACATAATTAGGCCTCCATTTAAAAAAAAAAAAAAGAACAGGTTCATAGAGCTTCTGGGTTGGTGAACAAGTGAAGATTGGAGAGAATGGTGCTCCTGGAGAGGGTGTGAAAACTCCACACTCCATCCCACTTACCTTGCCCTGTCAGTTCCTGGGTTATATCCTTTTATAATAAACCTGTAACCTGTAACCTAGAGAAATCTTTCTCTAAGTTATGTGAGAGGCTCCAACAAATAAATCAAACTTAAACAGGGGCCTGTTGAACCTCACATTTATAGTCATTGGGTCAGAAGCACAGGTCACAACTTGTGATTGGGGTCTGAAGGCAGGTGGAAGAGCAAGTCTCCTGGGACTGAGTCCATAAACTATAGGATCTGACGCTATCTCCAGGTGGATAGTGTCACAGTTGAGCTGAATTTTTAGACACCCAGCTGGTGTTGAAAAATTGTTTGATGTGGGAAAATCACCCATTGGAATTGGGTGTCAGAATACTCAAGGGGAAACTCCCACCAAAAGTGCCGTTTACTCTTGCTAGTAGTTTGAAACAGTTTGGGTCTTAGTTGTTCACAGACCACCACTCCAGAGTGGCCTTTAAGACAAGCCTCAGGTTCCTGCACCTGTCCTGGGTCCTTGGGTCACAGCAAACCTAGGGCCCCTGTGAAAACACCTTCCTGGTGGGGCCTCTCCTGAAAGCATCCTCACTTCTATAAGGAGAAGAGAATGATTCATCTCTTCCCCTTTAAGGATCCTGCTTGTATTCAGGGCATCCATAATCAGGAAAATTGTATTAAGATCCTTAAAATAAATAATCTAAAATTTTATCATTAATTTATCTCAAATATTGTTAATGTCCCTGTAATTAAAGTGTCCTTGTGGATGTGAATTACCCAGAAGAAATCAAGGCCTCTGTTTAAATTTTTAAAACAAGCATGAAAATTAGTACTACTTAAAAGCATCTCAGCCCAACTATCACTTCCTCCAGGAATCCCTTTTTGACCTTCCCCAAAGGAAATGAAACCCCGGGTCAACCGTTCCTAGCTCTTTAGACCTTTTCTTTGTCACTCAAGAGTTTGCAGTCATTGATTCCAGGTTCATTTGATTCCTCTCTGTCCAGCAAGGACACAGCTTGCTGGAGGATCCCTAGGAGTTGGCCCAACGGCTGGTGCAGTCATCGAGTACACAGAGGGCTGTTCCTCCTATTGCAAAGAGCTTGTGTTCTTTCTCCCACCTTGGCAGCCTCCTCTCAAAAGGTGGATTACACTGCACATGGAATCAAGAGGGACATGGAAAGTTTGCCACCTGACAGGGAAGCTTAAAAGCAGGAGGGGAATGGAAGCTGCCATTTCAGGGGGGCTGGCTGCACAGCCTGGGGCAAGAGCTGTCTGGTTTTGCTCTGCTCCATTTTGGGTTGCTTTTGCTGAAGATGATAAAAACAAACCAGGAAAAATGCCACAATTTCGGGGTCCAGAGAGCTCTCAACAAGACCTTTTTTTAAAAAGAAGGGCATTCTTTCTCCTGATTCCTTGTCATTGATTGTACCTTGGAAATTCCTGGGCAAGATTATAATCTTAGCATTTGTCATGGACTGAATTTTGTTCTCCAAAAATTCATAAATTGAAGCCCTGACCCCCATGTGACTGTATTTGGAGGTGGGGGTCTATGAGGAGGCAAAGATAAGAGGTCTTAATCGGATAGGATTAGTGTCCTTATAAGAAGAGACAGATTCTCCTCTCTCTCTCTCTCTCTCTCTCTCTCTCTCTCTCTCTCTCTCTCTCTCTTTCTCTCTCTTCCTCCCTCTCTCCCTCCACAGACACAAGGTGAAAAGACCATGTGAGGACGTAGCCAGATGGTGTCAACTACAAGCTTAGTAAAAAGATCACCAAAAACTACCTCTGATCTCAGACTTCCAGCCTCCAGAACTGTGAGAAAATAAATTCTGTTGTTTAAGCATCCCTTATCTGTGCTTTGTTGTCGTTGTTGCTATGGCAGCCCTAGCATACTAATGCAGCATTATTTATTCCTACTTTATCAATAACTGTGTGTTTGCTTTCATCCTGTAAACCCGAAAAAATAAACAAGATGACTGGCTTCAGAAAACGGAACTGCCTGCCATAAAATGAGGACTTGATTTTGTCAGCACCCCAGCACCGGGGATTGTGTATTAGCAGATAAGAGTTCATGCGATTGTCCTTTACTATTTTCTCCTTGCATAATTTTTAACCCCTTCCTATGACCCAGGGTGCTCAACAGGAGGCAGTGTTGCTCTCATTAAGGGTCACTTGGCAGTGTCCAGAGATACTTTTGTTATTATAACCAACTGGGGTTGCTGCTGGCACTGAGTGGATCAGGCAAGGGATGCTGCTAAATACCCTGCAATGCACAGGACAGGGGTGACCCTGTCCCAGTGTTGATAGTGCCAAGGCTGAGAAACCTGCTTTAGTTCCCACACACCCGTGTTCTAATTTGTTACACTCTTTTCAAGCTCCAGGTTCATTCAACCACGTCAGCCATTATTAGCTGAAGTATGTAAATAGTCATATAATAGAGATCTAAAGAAAATCATGGAGGAAAGTACAAAGGAGGTAAATAAGTAGTCGTTAACATTCGGGTCGGTGTCCATCAAAATTGAGCGGTCGAACTTAGCACATCATAGTGCAAATGAAATGTCCGTACTGTAGGAGATGAGTGCTCCTGTTGCTGCCAACTTTGTCACCTTGGCATGTTTTCAGACGTGTCTCACATTAATGACAACAGCAACAGGCCAGGTGACATGGCCCTGGAAATACAATGTCAACAGAAGGAGAGGCACATAATTAGACCCACAGACCTCATTCTCTCAAGTCCGTGTTTTTCCACCTTTGCATTTCACAATGTAGTAACGTCTCATATAATTGCACATTGTTGCAGCATGTGATGTCCCAGGTGCACGCCAAACTCTTCTTTTGGGGGATTTTTCAGTGGCTGTGCTGCACCCAAACTCTTCCCAATCTTCAAGATGCTCTAGTCTTTTTATAACTCTAACGAATAAAAATAGAGAATGAGTAGCAAGGCAACTGCTAACACGGCATCTTTATGTTGAATTTCTGTGTCCTCACTGTACCCAGTGTCCTGGCATTTAAGGAGGTGATGCTTACCTTGCTCTCAGCATCCATCGTGTGAATCATGCAGTGAAAACAGTCCCCAACTTGTATAATATGAGTTCAATCTGTGCATTAAACCCTGCTTTTGTCACACCCCAACCCCTGTGCATGAGTTTCCTGGGGCTGGTGTACCCAAGTACCAGAAACTAGGTGGCTTACCCAGCAGCACTGTACCACTCACAGGGCTAGAGGCCAGAAGTCTGAGGGTGGGGGCTGGGCAGGCCTGTGCTTTCTCTGAAGGTGCTGTTCCAGGCTTCTCCCCAAGGCTTAGAGATGGCCATCTTCCCCCTCTATGCCTGCCTATCTCAATCAATATCTAAATTTCCCCTTTTTATAAGGACTGCAGTCAAATCAGATTAGAAACCACCCTAATGACCTCATACCATGGACTGCATGTTTGTGTTCCCATAATCCATATGCAGAAGCCTAAATCCCTAGGTGATGGCTTTGGGAGGTGCTTAGGTTATGAAGGTGGGGCCCTCCTGATGGGGTTAGTGCCCTTCTAAGGAGAGGTATGAGAGAGTTTGGCTCCCTCTCTCCTCTCCACTATGTGAGGGCACAGCAAGAAGGTGGCCACATGTAAGCAGGTCCCAACCAGGCGCTGGGTCTGCCAGCACCTTGCTCTTGGACCCCAGCCTTCAGGACTGTAAGAAGTAAAGGCTGGTAGCATAAGCCACCCAGCCTTGATATTTGCTAGCAGCCCATACTGACAGGATACTTCACTTTGACTTCATTACCTCTGTAAAGACCTATCTCCAAATTAGGTCACATAGTGAAGTACAGGAGGTTAGCACTTGAACATATCTTTTAGAGGGAATGCAATTCAACCCATAACACATTGCTTTTCTTGGTTTGTTCCTTGATAAATGTGCTGTGGGGAACCCATTTGCTGAGGGCCTACTCAGCACTATCACACCAAGTCCTCTGCACTCATTCCAAAATTTAATCCCTCCACAAATATCTCCCACTTGTATGAAGTACCTGAAAGGACATGGAATGATCTGTTCACATCGTGGGTGTCTTAGACTCGGGCTTAACAACTGGTCTGACCAAATCTACATGCTGTGCCCTTGCCCAGTCCAACCTGCCACTTGCAATTGCTTCTCTTTATCTTTGTCATTAAAGTTGATTCACTCTGATGGAGCTCTTATAAGTGTCTAAGAGCCCTGCAGCTGCCCTAGAACACGAGAAACCCCTGTGTGTCACACACGTGTCACCAGGAAACTTGCTTCTACTTTCAGCTTTGTCGTGATTTTTTTTTAAGTCTTGCTATTATGGCACTGGAGATCCTGTGTCTGATTATTTGTATTCTATTTTTTTCTCAATACAGAATGTCTTGCCTTTGAAATAGAAAGTAGCAATGCACAGCTCCAAACTCCAGAGGGAAGTCAAGCTGGGATCATGGGGAGGGCAACTCCAGGGCAGTGCCATCCTCACAGCACCATAGGACCTGACTTTGAAGCAAGTGGCTGAAGTCAGAACTCCAAATGATGTCATTACTCTTCCTTCACTGTCTCTGCTCACCTTGACCCAGTTCCACCTCCCAGTGCTACCAAAACAGGAAGACAGACTGTACTTTGCAATTTAAGACATTCGAATTCTGTCCATTTAAATGATATTCATGACATAATCCCCTGTTGGCAAATGGAAAACTCTCATGGGGATTGGACGTATTTTATAGGACAGCAGCAGCACATGGAGGGCTTTCAATGGTCAGTATGCATATACATATGCAAAGCAAAAGGGCCCTCCTGGTCCCCATATTGGGTTCACCACCAACTATTTCTTACTGCTCCATTCACTGTTTTCCACTTTCCATTTTCTCTCACCTGTTATGGTTTGAATTGTGTCCTTAGAATGTGACTTTATTTGTGAATGGGCTCTTTTACAGATGTAATTGAGTTGAGAGGAAGTCCTTAGGATGGGACTAGCATCCTTATAAGAAATGAACTGCCATGTGAAGACAGAGATACACAGAGAGGTAACCATGTGGTGACAGAGGCAGATTAGAGCCACACAGCTGCAAATCTAGGAAGCCAAGGGCTGTGAGGGCCATCAAAAGCCAGGAGGAGTCAAGGAGGGATTCCACCTGGAGTTTCATTCCGGTGAATGACTTGTAGAATGACCTTCTGCCCAGGGCCCTGCCCACACAGGACTGCATGTTTCTGCCTCCAGGACTGGGAGAGGATGCTCTGAGCGGCCAGCTTGCAGAATTGCTACAGCAGCCCTGGGAGGAGTTCACCTCCTTTCAGTCGGTCACCTCCTGTATCCGGAGTCAGCAGGTCCACAGCTGAGGCACAGACCAGTTAATTAACATTCATCCAGATAAATTTTGCTAGTGGGAAAAAAGCTGAATTCATTTTAGAAGAAAAAAAAATTTCCTTTGAATAGTGCTGCTTAGTTTTACCAGTACCTCTTCCCACTCACCTGCTTTATGCATAACTGGGATTTTGTCCAGAGCTGACGTGAGCACACTGAGTCTTGAGGGACACATTGACGACAGTACAGATGTACACCATTTAGGAGAGGGCAGTGCAGCCAACGGGTGGTGGGCGCCTTTATCACTCCTTAACACCGGATGTAATAGTCACAGGCAGAACCCTTACCCCTGAGTGTCTATGGTCCCTCCCAGAAGGTCACCAGGTTGGAAAACCCTGGGTGCCTAACCACAATCGATGTAGGGTGGGACCTCACCCCCAGGGTGACTTTCCTCCCCTACCATATCGCTGGTCATGCAGCTGGACCCCTGACCTTTCCTCCCTAGAGATAACACCTAGGCCTCAAGTTGTGTTTCAGCTCCAGACCGAGATAAGCAACAAAACCAGCCACAGCTGACATCGGGACCGGCTGCATGGAATAATGACCCCCTGTCCTAGTGCCTGCCAATCAATCTGTGGAAACCGCATCCTGAAAGGACACACCAGGAAAACTACTGACACACCCAGGACCTCTCCTAAAGTCTACACCCTTAAAACCCTTAGGACGGAGGACCTGGGGTGCTCTCCCTCCAGGAAGCACACTAGAGTCTTTCTCATTCCCTTCCCCTGCCCTCCTCCCCCCAACCCCGCCCCCCAGGTTACCATTAGCTTCCTCACTCCCAAGCTCCAAGGGCCCTTCCTTTACTTCCATAACTTGTTTCCTAAACCCATTTCTTTTAGAAATTATTTTTTTCTACCTCTGTTTTTTACCAAATAAATGTTCTCTTACAGTTTGAGTCTTGTTCTGAATTCTTCCCTAGACAGAAACCAAGTCCCGAGGTTTCTGAACCCAGGTTTGATCTGACCCCACTGGTCAGACACCCCGTGTCATTCCCACCGCTTACAACAATGCCCACTTTGGAACACTTTGGGCCCTTTGCTGCCAGAAAGGACTACTTTTATGGAACAGGTGGTTATTTATCAATCTTCTTTAATGATGACAGTTAATGACCCAAAAGCTCAATGTAGAGAGAACAGAGGAAAGAGAGTGTGCTCATCAATTCCATTTCTAAGCAGGCATCTCAACTGTGACCTGGGACTGCCACTCTGCAGTCCTTTTCTCAGTGGAATTCTGGACTTGAGTCTGAGATCACAGGGGCAGCATGGTTAGCTCATTGCACTGTCCCAGCTAGAGTGAGGTTGCAGGAGATCCTCTGTCCCCATCTAGGATGACTACATCTGACTCAGCACTGAAGCCAGAGTATAGACCCAGAGTGACCCTCAGGTCACCCCCACCATACACACATCTTACAGGATTGTTGTGCTAAGTAACACAGGTCACTCTCTCAGAACCTGCCCAGACCCAGCAAGCTGCTTTGGGCTTCTGAACCAGTGTGTGGCCTTGGGGGAGAATACTGTCCACACCGAACAGACTTTGCTGTAGCCACTCAGTCAGTCCCGGCTTACATGACACTGTTCACAGTACAGCCATGTATAGGTTGGCCTAATAGAGGCCATGTAGGAATGATGTTGAAGGGTTGCAGCTCACAAGGTCGGAGTCAATGCAAGCCTGTGGGAGCCTTGCACTCTGAGCTGACAGGCAAAACCATGCTTCCTCCTCCAGGGCTGGTACTGAATTAGAGCACTCAGCACAGAGGGAGGTTTGTTCACCAACTGTCTAACCAGGCAAGTGATTCCAACCTTGCCACACATCACACCTGGGGAGACTTCCAAAGTACCAGTGACTGAGCCTTACCCAAGAGGTTCTATTTAATTGGCCCTCAAGGAGCAAGCATCAGTTTTTCCTAAGACAGCTCTACACCCCTACCCAGGTGAGTGCGTGTAGCCAGGATGAGACAGCTGAACTAGAAAATAAAGCCCTGAAGTCCTTGTTATTGCATTCTATTCTTTTCTTTCTTTCTTTCTTTTAATTATTAAACCCTAGCATGGTCTATCACATGTAACAAATGTTTTACGAATGAATGATCAAACAGATAAAACCTATATGTGGCTTCCTCAGATTAAGAGGAAGAGTTGCTGGCTCTGACTATGTAAAGATAAAGATTACTTTCCTGTTATATTTTGATTCACTAGAATTTGTCATTTGGTACAACAAGGAAAATGCTGATGAAAAATGAACAATATATTTTTCACACCTGCAAAATTGATTAACAGCAGCCCTAGTCTGACTAAAATAAACAAGAGTAATTTGACTTTGGAATTAGATTAAATATGGTGAGTTGCAGACAAGAGCCACAACTTATGACAATGGGAAGCAAATGAACCTTTGTGAGTAAAAGGGGATCTCTAATGAGGCTATTGTGAGCATAGCTATGACATGGTTGTACTATGGTGGTGTTGAGACCTATTAAACTTCTCCATTCTTTGTACAGTAAAAAGCCTGAAGAAATAAACATCTTACTTAAACTTCAAACAATGTCTCATTAAATTCAACCAACTGGAATCAAACATTTACACAGTAGGAAAAAATAACCCTTCAGACAAGCAAAAGATTTAAGAAATAATTTTGAAAATATGTAGTAATAAAGGAAAGTGGGAACAAGTTAGGTGATAACAACCAATGTAGGAGTCCCAAATTCTAGATAGAATGATATCAAGCAAACACTAATAATAGGTAGAAATGCAAGCATTTATAAGTGGGTAAACAGAGGCTCTAAGTGTCAAATGAAAAAGCTTCACCAAAGTATGAGAGATGCAAGTTTAAGACTAAAAGAAGGAGGGCTGCACATGGTTATGAGTAAACTTACGGAATTGACATTAGAAAGGACAATCATCTTCTTCTGGAACCTACCTTGACACTAGGCTTAATCCTGTATCTCTTCCTCAATAGTCGACCAACAATTACTTGTTGAATTAATCTGAAATTCTTGGTGCCCTGGTCAAATTCAAAATTTAAATGAATGGATCACATATTTTGAGGGGCTTGGTCATTTCTATGCTTAGAAGTTCTAAGCTGAGAGAAGGGGAAGGAAGGAAGGAAGGAAGGAAGGAAGGAAGGAAGGAAGGAAGGAAGGAAGGGAAGGATAATTAAACTGATAGCCAATGAGTTCAACTTAGGAAGTGACACGCCATCTAGAAACACATAAACAAGTCTCAGACACCAATTCGAGGACATGTCTTTGAAGACAGGGCAATATTTTCAGGCATGGTTTCAAAACTTTCTCTATTTACATATTTCCAGTCCAATACTATTTTCAAAACTGGATATTGTAATACTATTCTCAAATCCGAAATTTAAAAAAAATGCTACTTCATAAAATTCAGCAAATTTAGGCCTTTAAAAAATGAGTTTTCACATGTCTTCATGACCTCAGACATGATGACATTTGTAAATCGTCATGAGATGGATCCCATTTGCTGCTTTCAGCGAAGATTCATTCTGTGTCACAGGCACAGCTTTTGCGTATTGCTTTTTAAAATAGCCTCTTTGGTTCCACGCCTGAGCTGGCACATCGCTTGCTTGTGCATTCTTGGAGAGGTTCCCAGGCAGGAGGCCTGTGGAGCTGTGTGGGAGCCTGCGGATCTCAGCCAAACCTGACACAGCCAAGGCTCAGGGACACCGCAGGCAACCAGAGGCCCAGGGAACTGCTTGGTTTCTGCCTCTGAAAACTTTCCACCACCGTGCCACTTAGAAGCTTGAAATCTGGGAGTTGGATGACATCTTTTTTCTGGGCTCAGGCAGCTGGGAGTAGGAGAGCAAGCAGCTTCTGGCCCATGAAGCTGGCTTTCTATACCCCACAGGTGCCAGTCTTAGCTCAGCTGGGTGATTCCTTTATCCTGTACTTGTCCTACCTCCTTGCTTCCCTTATAGAGCTCTTGGGTACAGGAAAGAAAAGATATTTTAGTACTCTCTGAGTAAGGTTTCCCAAGGAAGGGATGGAAAGGGAAGAAGGGAGATATCCCCTCTGCCCCCACACCCTCCACTGAGGACACAGCATCCATTAGCACAGTCCCAGGTACCTAGTGAGCACCTGCAGGTGCCAGGTGCTCTGCTGAGCAAGAACTACAGAAAAGAAGGTGAGGTCTGAGGTCCCTCCTTATATGCAGCTCATAACCTATATGGAGGAAAAATAAGCAAAACCATTTGTTAAAATAGTATGATTTCAAGTATAAGGATGAAGACCGTCCTGTAGGACTCAGCTCCCCTCCCCTCCTCCACCCTACATCTGTCCCAGGTTCCATCTGGGGTCTCACCAGCACACCAGCCCCACACCCTGGGATGAGCCCAAGGGGAAGCTGCCAGTGGTACCAACAAAACAGAAAGCAAGTGCACCCTCTGGGTTGGGGGTTGTGTGTGTGTGTGTGTGTGTGTGTGTGTGTGTGTGTGTGTGTGTCTAAGGGCTTGTGAGAGAAGGCACAGAATGACTAAGAATTCCATATATTAAGGTTTAAAAGACCATTGTGTTCTGGGCACCCTATCACTGCACATAATAGTGTTTTCAGAACAAATACAATTTGTTATCTAGTCGACTTAAAAGTGAGCCTTGGTGACACAGTGCTTCCCAAACTAGCCTGAGCAGAAGGTTGAAAATAGAAGCCACATGCCCTAGCTGGCTTGGCTCAGTGGATAGAGCGTCAGCCTGGAGACTAAAGGATCCCAGCTTCGATTCTGGCCAAGGGTGCATGCCTGAGTTGCAGCCTCGATCCCCGGTGTGTGTGTGGAGGGGGGGTGCAGGAGGCAGCTGATCCATGTTTCTCTCTCATCATTGATGTTTCTCTCTCTCTCTCTCTCTCTCTCTCTCTCTCTCTCTCTCTCTCTCTCCCTCTCTGAAATGAAATATATAATATATATATATATATATATATATATATATATATATATATATATATATATATATCACAAATCCCAAAATCAACTTGAGTGGTTCTTCCACCTCTCAAAAAATATAAATATATTTCCAAAAATGCTCGGTTTTATAAGACAACATTCTACATTCTGAATTTCTCTATCCAAAAACCAAAACAATGTTTATAAAATGAGTTTGAAAAGAAAGGAAAAATATTAGATGTTCTTCATGAATTTTGATGAGGATATTGTTCTGTTCAAAGGCATCCTAATTATAAACAACACAATAAACCTCAATTCCAACAGAGTTACTCTTCTCTATCAGGCAGATGGTAATTGCTTTTTTTAAAAAAAAATACATATGTATACTTGTGGCTTATCCATTTATCTGTTTTGAGGAAGTAATAGCTATCTTGTTATATGGCCTAATTTTTTATTCTGCAGAGGCTAACTCTGAATAAAATCTCCTCTCAAGAAAAATATCACTGCCTAGATGAAAAAAGCAGCACCAAAAAGTGGAATATTTTTACAGAAAAGATGAGATTGCAGAGTGTTCGATTCAGAGGGAGGTCTTACAAGCCTTTGCTTTCAAGCTACTTGTGAAGCAAAGAACAGCAGGGCCGTGCTTGGTGTTTGGCTGTTCTGCACCCAGGCACTCTGGGCAGGTTGGGGTGAGGACTTTACCACACTCAGGGGCGGTGGGGGGGGGAGGAGGGGGAGGGGAGACAGAAAAAGAGGGTGTTCCTGCCATTTAGGAAATCCTAGTGTTGATTACTCCCACAATCTTAGAGGACCATTCCTTCTCTTTAACAGATGCCTTTATATGGAGTATTCCAGCCATAGCCCTGGATTCCTACCTATAAAATGCTTCACAGAAACACATGTTTTGTGGTGTGTGGGAAGGAGAGGAAATTACACTTTTTTTATGGAAGATGATGTAGGGCAGAGTTTTAACACTGCTTTTTCTAAAAAATGAAATAATAGGCTAGACTAGACCGGACTATAATAGGACAAATAAGAAAATATCATAGTGCTTTCCTTGACAGAGGAAAGGTAAGTGTCGCTGCGTAGACCTTTAACCCTTACAGGGTTACACAACAATTTATTCTAGATGTTCACTCTCCAGTTGCCCACCCACTGGGCAGAGATGGTTGACGCTGCCCCTGAGCCATTTCCACTAGACAAAAGGCACTGGAAGCTTTGGAAGGCGACTTAGATAGCAGGTGTCATCGCTGCACTATCTCTGGCTGCACGCTGCAGAACAACAAGCAGGCCGACCTAGCTCTGTGTGTTGACTCAAGCTGGTTTTAATAGATGCAAGTCTGAGGCAACGAGGAAAGGATTCGCACCACGTTCGTGTGCTAAAACACACCACCTTTTCGAACAGAAGAACAAGACATTTAGACATTTTCCAAAAGGGTCCATTCACTTCTAATGAATTATTATAGGTTTTTCTCATCATGGTGCATGTGTGTATTAGAACCCACCCACATTCCTCATGTATCCAAAACACAGACATTTCCTGCACAAATATTTATAATTATTTACATTTTTAACCAGATAAAGGACAAAATGAAACCCGAACATGGGTTTAGTGGTGTACAGGCAACTCAGAGTCAGCAGCAGCAATCCAAAACTGTTATTGTTGAAATAAATGTTTGATGCCTCGAACCACCAGCATCATCCCCCAAATATGTTGCTTTCATCTAGGTAAGCTAGCACTCTTGCACTCTGGGGTACTTTGGGATTCTAAAATCATGAAGGAACAGTGACAGTCACACACTGTGATTACAGCCTCTGCGTTCCATCAAAATCGTCATTATGTGTGACCTGGCTTTCCCCCCAATTCATCCTTAGTTAACACTAACTGTAAATTAAGCAAGAATTTAGTGTATTGTTCTCTACCTCCAGGCCTATCTGTGTATTTGAAAAAAAATTCTATGCCAGGACTCTCTTGTCCTGTGATTTTCTGTTGAAGGGGTTCTTGTCACACATTAAAGATAAAACCCTTTCCTAAAACCCATGTCAGAGATTCTGAGAAAACATCTGAGCTCAGTGACTCTGGTCATGGTTTTGGCTGCCAAACAGCAGTGGAGACTCATTCCAGTGTGGGGCGATCCTGGCGTCCCCTCCATATGGTATTTGTGTAGTCACGTCCCTCAGTCAGTGTAGGATTTCTCAGGGGCAAGCTGCCCAAGCTGAGAGGCACTGAGAATCAGTCCTCTGTTTAAAAAGCAAATATGGCCCAGCCAGTGTATCTCAGTGCTTGAGCATTGACCTATGAACCACGAGGTCACAGTTCAATTCCCCATCAGAGCACATACCCAGATTGCAAACTCAATCCCCATTGTGAGGCATGCAGGAGGCAGCCCATCAATGGTTCTCTCTCTCTCTCTCTCTCTCTCTCTCTCTCTCTCTCTCTCTCTCTCTCTCTCTTTCTTTCTCTCTCTCTCTCCTCCCTCCCCATTCCTCTCTGAAATAAATAAAAATATATTCTTTTTAAAAATCAAATATGTAGGACAGTGGGAGCCATGTATCACTACAACCAGAACACCAAAATGAGGACGCACGTGAGACTCTTGTCCCTCCCTGCTAGCAGTGCCTGCCTTTCTACACAAGGAAAGAGACCCCAATTGTTTCTGGTGAGGCAGCATCAACTGTGGGGATTGCTTTGATCAAGACAGGCCTTTCTATTTCAGTACTCATTCCTGGATTAATTCATTTATGCACATATTCCATCACTCAGTAAGAATGCATCCCCAAATGCTATCCACGGACAGAGCAGACTCAATTGTAGCTTGCATTGCTTTTGAAGATATTTGTTGCATGTGTTAAAATCTCCTTTTTTGTTCTTATAGCTCTGTTTCCTCAAATGTTAGTTCTTTGGTTAGGGTTGCTTTTTCTCAAATGTTTGGTAGAGATTTATTCCCTATGAATGTGATTGCTCAGGAATCCTGGCTCACCCCCTGGAGAGGTTATTCTGAATTTCTGGTGCTCCATGATTGAGGATGAGGGACACGCTTCCACAATGAATGAAGCAGAGCTGGTCATCTGGTGAGCAGCTTCCAGTTCATTCTGAGTCTCCAGTTACCCCCATGCTCTCTCCTAAATTTGGGTGCATCTTCCAATGTAGCCTATTGTTGGCACAACCAAAATCATCTTGGAGACTATCTGGAGTCCCCATCCTGTTGTTTATCTCCCTTACTCTGAAATAACCCCCACCTCTGTGGCAGAGCTTTCACGCTGTGTCTTATCTGGGATACTTTTTTTAACAATCCACTCCAATCTATCTGCTCTTGTGTTTGGGGGATTCTCCAAATTTCATAGCCACTGATAATTCTCTTCCTTGTTTTCTAGCAGTTATGCCAAGGGAGTGCAAAAGGATCCAACTTGGAAAATAGTCTAGAAGTTTCTTGTGAAGTTAAACAGATGCCTAGCCTTTGATGCAGCCATTGCACTTCTTGTCATAACCCAGAGAAGTGAAAACATGTGTCCAAAAAGACTCATATATGAGTGTTCATCAAAGCTATGTATATCACAGTATTTACAACTGGAAATAACACAAACGTCCTTGAATGGGAAGATGGATAAACAGAATGTGATATATTTATGCAAGGAATACTACTGATCAATGAAAGCAGAAACTGACACACATAAGACCTGACAAATCTCACCATGAAATCATATATTGATTATATATTGATTGATAGAAGCCAGATATAAAAGAGAACATACTGCATAAGTCCATTTATATGAAGTTCAAAAACAAGCAAGACTAATCTATGGTAAAAGAAATCAGAACAAAGGGTACATCTGGTGGAGGGTTGGGGTGGGCTTGACTGGAAGGAACAAGGAGAAACTTTCGAGGGTGATGGAAATATTCCATATATTGATTGGGGTGTAAGTTACGCAGGTATATTCATTTTCAAAACTCACTGAGTTGTGCAAGTGAGACCTGTGCACTCCACTGTACATAAATTAATCCTTTATTTTAAATAATTGTGAAACTAAGATACTACTTTTGAGTGACAAATTTGCAAGGTTCATTTTAATTATATTTTTAAGCTGGCCTAAGAGCAATAATAGATTTATGGTCCTATATTGCTAGTAAGATAAATAGCAAAAAGGTTCAAAAGATTCCATTATATTTTAATACTTTGAAAATGCATAAAATAAATATAATACACGGTCTCACTTTCAACTAATTATAATATCTCACTCACCACCTCTCAGCTGTGTCAGGAAGCAGAACTGACTTTACTTTCTCAGAATACTATACTTGGACCTATATTTAGACCTAATATTTAAGGCAGCATTGAATAAAGATGCCACCTTGACATGCAATATCAACTGTCATTTCACACTTCCACACAACCAGAAAGTAACTGTCTTTGCCTCAAGCAAAGATGAAAAGGACAGGGGAAATGAGATTATTATCTCTGAAAATCTCTTTAGGACCAAGCAGTTTCTTCTTCTGAAAAGAAAGCATGAGTCATCTCATCACTCAAGGATTGCTTCAACTGCCAGAGAAAATCTATATTCTTTAATTATAAAAGCCATCTCAGGACCTTTCTTCTCTGCTCAAAAAGCTAAGTAGAGCCCAAGAGGAACCCTTCAGAGATTGTCATGGTGATGGTTCATACAGATAGTCCGCATGCTGACCCGAGGTTGGACTGGAGCACTTGACTTTGGAGGTCATAAGTTAACAAAGGAGTTAGGATGCCATGCTAGCTCCTGGCGTGCATCAGCTGTGGACAGAGGCAGGCCCTGGGGATGGTGTCTTTGCAGCCATCCCAACACCCACAGCAGCTTCAGGTATAGGTCCCCGCACTCCAGCTCTGGGAGATGAGGGTCATAATCCTCTTTTGATTCTTCAGTACCTTGTTTCTTCTTTTATTTCTCAAAAACTTCAGTACCTTTGTAAGCAATTATCTAGAATAAATCTCTTCTTTTGAAACATTTAGCATGTCTGTGTGTTCCTCACTAGACCCTGACGAGTACAGGGCTTGGGATCAGGAGTGGATTTGAAGACTGGAATGACCATCTAACATCTCTGTCCTTGAGCACCATGATGACCTCAAAGTCAGTGCAAAATGGAAAATTGGTAGTTAGTGTAAAGCAGAGGCATCACAATTCTGCTATGGTTCCCTAAGATGAAGGACATACCTAGAAGAAAGCTTTGGGACAGCAAGTAGCTGCTTCCCCTGACCCTTACAGTGGGGATGATGATAGAGGCAATGCGTAGAATGGCCGCTTCTGACTGCAGTGGAGAGAGCTTACAAAGAAAACTGGCAAGCTGAGAGATTGGAACTCTCAACGCAAGAAGAGTCAGAGCAGGCAGAACACTCTATGATGGCCCTAAAGACTGTCATAACTCTTAAAACTGCGGAACTGGTACAACTGAAAATCAGTCCCAAAGTGTGGTGCTTGAGGTTGCAGAATTATAACATATATTGAATTCACAGCTATGCAAACCCTCTAGGAAGTTAGGGCATGAATCATAAAGAGGTAACACCCTGACAGTTGAAATAAGTCCATTTGGGTTGACTCAGAAAGCTTTGAGAAAACCATCACCTAAAAACCTCTGAGCATCCTTGCCAGCAGACGCAGTTTCTCTTCACCTGGATGACAATACTAGCCTTCCTTTGCCTGAAGACTCCATACCATCCAACCCAAGGAAATTGCCTTTCAAGGGAAGGCTGCTCTCCTCAACACTCCTCATTGCCACCAAACCAGAGCCTAGTTCACCCCAAGTGGACAAATGCTATGTCTACTCCATAGAAGAGAGTTTATATTCCAAAGGAATTGCAAGACAGTGTTATTATGCTGGTAGAAACCTGGGTCTCAAACTGAAGGGCAGAGTGGAGGATTGCTTGGGTACAGACTGGAGGGAATCTAATCTAATAAAAGAGTAATATGCAAATTAACCATCACTCCAAGACACCTAAGCCATGCCCACCAGCCAAGCCACACCCACCAGCCAATCAGAGTGGCTGTATGCAAATTAACCCAGCCAAGATGGTGGCCAGGAGCCACGGAGCTAGAACAAACAGGAAGCTTCCATTGCACCAGTGATGGAGTTGAAACTGTCTGCCTTGGCCAGCCGGGCCTCTGCTCAAGGCAACAATGTTTTAATTATAGAAGCCACGGAGCTGAAGCAAACAGGAGGCTTCATTGCCTGACTAGGCCTCCGCTCAAGGCAACAAAGTTTCCATTACAGAAGATAAATAAACCCCAGAAACCTGATTCCAGCCAGCCTCGCTGGGATGTTGGGTCAATGGGAGCTGTGAGCAGCCTGAAAACAGCCATCAGTCCCTCACCCAGGCTGGCTAGGCATGCCAGCAGGTGGACATACCCCAAGGGGTCCCAGACTGCAAGAGGGCACAGGCAGGGCTGAGGGACCGCCCCCCCCCCCCGAGTGCACAAATTTTTGTGCACCAAGCCCCTAATCTATATATATAAAAGGCTAAGTGACAGTCTGACCATCTGACTAGCCAGTAGGTATGATGCGCACTGACCACCAGGGGGCAGACGCTCACCGCAGGGATATGTTGTTGCTGGGCCACATGATTCCACCTTCAGCCATGGGTTATGTTGTTGCTTGGGCACTACCAGCCCTGAATCTGGTTTAGTGCCAAGCTGCAGTGATTTGGCAGTGGCAGTTCTCTGGTGACACACCCTGAAACCAGAGAGGCGTTCTGGGACTGCGCAATTCCACCTTAAGCCATGGGTTATGTTGTTGCTGGGGCACTGTCAGCCCCAAATCTGCTTTACTGCACACTTGGCATTTGCATTCCACACCCCGTATGACAGCAACTTTGCACCATGCCTTCTCACCCTTTGGGACCCCTCAGAGGATGTCAGAAAGCTGGTTTCAGCCCGATCCTTGCAGGTCAAGCCAAGGTACGCCACCTGCCAGAGGGACCCCACTCACTCTGCAGACACACTTCAAGCTGCAGCACTGCCCCAGGTGCAGCTGGCCGGAGAAGGACCGTGGGAGGTTGACTCCAGAGCATGTCTGGCCAGTTTCACCCAGTCCTGCCCCACCAGCCACCTTCTAATTAATTTCTTTTCAATGTGCACCAGGTCACTGGTGTCTAATAAATATTTTGCGTTTGTGCATGATTTTAAATCCTTCATTTTACAATTTTACTCCTCTAAATGGAACTACTTAGTGAATTAAAGATCCACTAAGGAAAGTGCATGTAGCAAAGACTTCTAACTGACCCCCAGTGTCCATACACCCTGTTTCTTCCTAGTGAGTTTAAGCTGATGCCTGCTTTCTAGCAAAGACTATATTTCCTAGACTGCTTTGGAGCTGGGTATGGAATGGAATATGAGTAAGGATGGTATATATAACTTCCAGGGCATTTAATTACAGTCACTTCCAGAATCAGCAAAAGGCAGCAACTGAAACCTCCATGGAAGCCATTTGGTAAGTGCCCTGTCCCATTACATACAAGAGAAATATACTTCTCAGTTGAACCTCTAGATTACTTTTTAAAAACAACCTCACCAGTGCTGTAACTAATACAAGGTGTATTATTTTAAAATATTTTTATTGATTTCAGAGAGGAAGGGAGAGGGAGAGAGAGGAAAAAAACACCAATGATGAGAGAGAATCATTGATTGGCTGCCTCCTGCATGCCTACACTGGGGATCAAGCCCGCAACCTGTGCATGTGCCCTAACTGGGAATTGAACCATGACCTCTAGGTTCATAGGTCAATGCTCAACCCCTGAACCACCACGGCTGGGCAAGATATATACTTTTAAATATAAATACTCCTAGGAAACTATGCATTACTTAAAAATTCATATGAATTCGTTTAATGAAGGTGTATTCTTCCTGAGTCCCTGAAGTTAGGTCAGAGACAGCCTGGTGTGTAGAATGCTACTCACCCAGCACTTGCAGCAGACATCCTTAAATTACTGGCCACATTCTTCTCTCAGCCCACTTATCCTTCTGAACACCACTGGCAGCTTCCACTACTTGATCCAAGTTGGCAAGGAGCTAAACCCACTTGTCATCCTGAGTTAGGTTTGTTTGGAAAACAGCAAACTGAAGAGAAGGCTTTGAGAACTAAGAGCAGCATGAGGGCCCTGTGAGTTAGGGAGTTGTGGACAGTACATGTGAAAGATGTCACGGAGCTTGTGCTCTGTGCAGCCTATTTCCAGCAGGCAGTCTCAATGGGACAGAACTTGGATAAGTCAGAGTTCTTGCTTATAAACAGTAGCATTCATCCACCAAAAGGACAGTGTAGATGTCATTTGAAGAATCTCCAGGATTGAGAAATTTTATTTGGAGGCTACACAACCTAAATAACAAGAAGATTATACTACTGAACCACCTCAAGGGAGGCCCTACTATTTCATCCAGGGCACAAGCATATAGGTGGGACCATCCACTCTGAACTCCAAAGCCACAGGAGTGGCTGCTGCCTCCAAAAGTTGGATCACCAGTTCCACTCACCAGGACCAATCCTCATTGGGCCTCCATTTGTAACCTAAAGTTTCACTCTGGTGCATTGAATTGGCTGAGACCAAATCACATGCCTGTGCCTGACTGCAAGGGAGTCTGGGAAAGCAAGCTTCTGGCTTCAAGGAGGCAATAATCATCAGGAGCTGTATTGGTTACATATTGTGGCATAGTAAATTGTCCCAAAATGTGATGGCCTACATGAATAATCTTCTTTCTTATCTCTTAGTTTCTTTGGGTGGGGAACTCAGTTAAGTCATAGTAGGGGTGGCCTATTTTGCTCCCCAATGTCTTGGTCCTTAGCTGGAAGCCTCAAAGACTGGGGACAGAACCATCTGAATCATCATATATCTAGTGGTGCTGCTAGCTGTCTGCAAAGACCTTAGTTGGGCAGAAGGCTAGACACGCTTCACCTGGCCTCTTCATGCAGCGTGGTCTTCCACACAACATGGTGACTAGGTTCCCCAGGCAAGCATTCTAAGAGAAAACAGTAAGAAGAATACATAGGATGGGACCAACAAATCAGAATTGCCAGCTTTGGGAAATCCAATCTGCCACAGGAAGGAAATTCTCCAAACATAGGAATGTGCGCTAAAGTGCTGGTAGACATAAAGCATGATGGAAGCTCTTCATCACCTATTTCAGATTGACAGTGCTTGCCTCATGCTCCACTCTTCTTCCCTTCTGTCTTTTCTGGCCTTCCTCTCTTTTTTCCCTCCTGCTCTTCACCTGTGGAATATGGCACCGGGAGGATAAGATAGCTTTAAACAAGGCATCAGAACTAGCCTCCCTCTCTCACCACCTTTTGTGTGACTTTGGGCAAGATCCTGACTGCAGTGAATTCAAATGTCTGTGCTTTAAAATGAAAGATTGATTATTATATGAAACAACAAAAAATGGGTGTGTTTGTTGTATGTCTTGAACAAATACAGGGTTGAGTATGAAATGCTTCTTTATGTCCTTGAGTTCTTTCCTTGAGTGACTGCCAGAGCACCTTCCTGTGGAGGGCTCAGAGGATGATCAGGATGTCCTCCCGAGAACCTCAGCTCCAGGAGGGTGGGATTTCTCCACAGTGACTGCATGCAGTCAGTGCTCACATTGCAATGGCTATAGCACCATCTGGAACCAAAGATGTCTGGGTTGGAATTCAGGCTCTGCTGACTCCGTGCCTTGGTTCACTCATTTATAAAATGGAGATAAACATGGCACCTACTTAATTAGGGTTCTTATGAAGACTGCTTGGGAAGGCATTTGAGATACGGCAAAATCTAAGAGCTAGCTTAATGATAAATAAATGAATGGCATAATAGGTCATGTGACCTGGCAATATCAGATATTCACATTATGCTGATTTGCAGTGAATTTTTTTGGCAGAAAATGTTTTGTTTTTCTAATTTTGACAGTGATGTTACCAATTTCATTTAAAAGAATAAACACATGGACACAGACAAAAATGTGGTAAAAGCCTGGAGTGGGGAGCAAAGACTGGGTGGAGGGGGGCAAAAGGGCAGGAAATGGGGGACTCTGTGATACTGTCAACAATATAAATAAATAAATAATAAAAATTAAAATGGTAAAACATTCTCAATAGGTTTTTTTTTTAAAAAAAAAAAAAGGAACCTGTCAGTTAAATTCAGTCACCATTTCTGGTTATATAAAAATGATTATAGAAATAAAATACACTGAAAAAAGAAAGAAAGAAAAGAGAGAGAAGGAGAGTCAGAGCCAGAAAAGAAGATGTGATGAACGAAGCAGAGGTCAGAGTGATGCGATGGCTGAAGGGAGCAATGAGCCAAGGAATGTGGCAGCTTCTAGAAACTGGAAAAGGTCAGGAATAGATTCTCCCTTATACCCGTCAGAAGGAACACGCTCTGCTGACACCTTAATTTTAGCCTACTGAGATCAAGTCTGAACTTCTGACCTCCAGAATTGTAAGATAATAAATTTGTGTTGTTCTCAGCCAAAGAGAATAACTCTGGCAATCATGGCTCAGTGGGTTGAGCATTGTCCTATACATTGAAAGGTCATCAATTCGATTCCGTCAGGGGAACCCAAGTTACGGGTTCGAACCCTAGTTGGTGTGTGTATGAGAGGCAACCAATCAATGTTTCTCTCTCTCTCTCTTCCCTCTCCCTTTCTCTCTAAAATAAAAAACAATTTTAAAAAAGACTAAACAATGTGTGTGAATTGGGGACAGGTCTTTTGAAATGGTCTGGTTGATGCCTTGGAGACTCTATGAGATTGGGGATCACGAGGAAATAGAATCAATTGGAATAATTGGGTTGCAGTCCTTTGAGGCAGAGAATAAATGAGAAAACCCAAGTTCTGCATATTTTTGCAAAAACTGCCACTGGAGACAACTGGCCCCTGGAACCATTGATTCAAATGCTCATGGGAGAGTCATTGGCAGGTACAGTGCAATTAATTCCCTGACCGTCCATCATGTGATAACCAACATACCACCCCCTCTCTTTCTCCCCTTCATGGTAGATTAGCCCAGAATCTCTCTGCAGACATTCCCTAACCATCCTGCTCTCCACCTCATCACTACTTGTGAACAGAGGAAGAGCTAGAGATCACAGTGGTCCTTAGAGATTCTTTTATTTGACTAAATGTTCTCAAGTCAACTTAATCTCAGAAGGCTAATTTTTAGTTCATTAACAACATTTTTTCATTATGACTGTAATATATTCCTTTTCAGAATAATTGAAAATCAAATAGAAGAGAAAACTACAGCAACAAAATAAAACCTTTACACCAAGCACGTCAAACTCACAGCCAACAGGCCACATGCCTCATTTATGGAAGTGGAACATTCTAGAATTTTCTGGCATAGGAAAGGGAGGGTGGTTTACAAAACACACAGGTTTTCTCACCACCAAAGTAAAGGTTTGGATGAATGGACTAGGGCATCAATTTTTAATCTTTTTCATCTTATGGGACATATAAACCATTTACTAAAATTCTGCAGCATACCAAAAAATATATGATTTTTCTGATCTGACCAAAAAAAATAGGTATAATTTTTACTCATTCATACCAGGCAGTTACTGTATTGGCTGTTGTCAAATTATTATTTGATAATCTAAGGAAAAAGAGGCAGGCATTGCCTCTAAATAGTCAGGCATTGCATGTTTTAAAAATTCTTGCGGCACCTCATTGTGCCTGCCACAGCACACTGGTTGAAAATTGCTGGACTAGAGGACTGAGGAGGGGGTAAGATGAGAATACTTACATGTACTAATATCATTGTTCATTTAATTTTTTTTCTTCTAGTCTTTTTTCCTACACATAGTTTTATGTAGTTGCAGCTACAGTGAGAATATAATTTTGCACTCTGCCTTCTCAATTAACATTATTATGTAAATCATAAATATTTTCACTTGTTATATAATTGTCATTAATATAAAGTTACTGCTGTATAAGATATCCTCAAGCGGAGTAGGTTTAATTTACGTAACAGTTCCCCTCTAGTTGTAACTTTAGGCTGTTCCCAATTTTTAACTGACATATGGCTTCAGCCCTTCCAGAGCTGATGAGAGATGCTGTATCCTCCGTAGATAATAAGTAAGATGACCACCATCTCACGTTGGTCAGTCCTGCTTTGGCCCCTTGTCCTAGCATAAGGATTGTGATCCTTTCACTCTCAAAAAAAATAATAATCTGCATTCAGACAATAAATTTTATTATCACTCTAGTAATAATTTCATTCAAAAATAAAGGCCTTAGAGACAGCTCCTTCGGATTTCAGTTAAATCTTTCCTAAACCACACCAGATCACATGCCTGAGCCTCACTCAAGGTCAGCTGGTTCTGTGACGATGAGCACTACACCTATGGAGGCTTTTGAGTCCTAGACATGGTAGTGCAGTGTGCTGTTTGAGGCAGCTGGCCAACCTCAGCACAGGGCCCGGAGGCACAAGGACCAGGCTGTAGGTGGAAGCACATGGCTGAGCTGGGTCAGTGGCTGAGCCTCTTCAAAACTCAGTTTCTTCACCAATAAAATGGAACCTTTTCATTTCCTTTCTCCCTCCACGTTAAATGAACTCACAGTACTTAAGAGACAGACTATATTTCATATGTGATCTCTCTCTGCCTCTCACTATCACAGGGCTTGACCAGTCTAAACCATCACAGCAGCACACTTCCTGCAAACATTGAAGCTTCACCATTTCGCCGGTTGTTACAGCTTCTGAAGCTCTGAACATGCATTTTATGTGAAATTTTCACAGACAAAAATTTTCGTCTTCCTTCTCAATCTATCTTTAAAAATCAGAACTAGGTAAAGCAGAGCCATCAAAAAAAGCGCATGAGACCCAGACTCCATCACCAATCCCTGGTCTTGACTGGGTCACTGCACAGCACGGTTCCACCCACGAGAAAACAGCCTCCGCAGAAATGCATCTTTGCATATAGTCACCTCTCCAGGGAACAGCAAGCCGCAGGCACCTCCTGCGCACCTGGCACAGCTTGGGAGGATTCTGCTGACATCTGGTAGACAACCCGAGAAAACCAAACCCCAGACCCTTACTAGTGTCCGTCCACAGTGGCCTAAAGAGTAATTTTTCACTGTAATTTTTTAATAATTTGAAAAAGTGAAAAATGATAAAAGCGGTTTTAAAAAATCTTGGTGGCATCAGAATGAACACACTCAAGTTGATGAACTTCCAGGCTCCCCAAATTGAACTCTAACCAGGAACAGTAGTGTAGAGTCCTTAGCCATTTAGCTTTACGGGGTAATGTTTTTTGTGTTTTTTTGTTTTGTTTTGTTTTGTTTTGTTTTGTATTTCATAGGTGATCTCTGCCTCTCACCATCGCCGCGCTTGAGGACGCTAGACCTTGGCAGCGCGCTTCCTGCAAACATTGACGCTTCACCATTTCCCAGGTTGTTCCAGCTCCTCAGACTCTGACCATGCATTTTGTCCGAAATTTTCACAGATAAAAATAAGTTTCAAGGGTTAAAGACAGAAAAGGAGGGGAGGACTGAAAGCGTCCAGGCTGAAGGAGGCTCCCCTCCTCTTCCGCGGATGGTCTGGAGGTCAGCGGTGGATACCCAGGACTTTGGGGTCGCAGAGGGTCCTGTCCCTCCGCGCTGATCACCCACAGGTGCTGATGTTGGACGCGTTTCTCCGAATCCTTTCGGAAAGAAGTCAAAAACCAGTGTTTGGCTGTCCCCTCCCCTGGGGACCTCTTTGCAGAACGCAGGATCCTGCTAGGGCAGAGGGTTAATTCGCATTACATTAACCCTTTGGGGTTAACTCTAGGGATTTCAATAGGTTTGGGAGCGGACGGAGCAGGCGGGATCGGGATTCCCACCCCTTCCTCTCCCTGTCACGCTTCTTTGATCAGTCTTTATGGAAGCGTCCCGCCACTGGTCCCATAGTCCCGGTCCCTGCAGGCTCAGGACGGCTGTGCAGGACATCGGGCTCCATCTGATCCAAGGGAATTAGTAATCAGGTTGCTTTCCATGCTGCCCCAGACCGCTTCCCCTTCGGATTGTTCTAACGAGGTTAAGTGAGATCAGAGGCTCGGGCCAGGGGGCGCAGCGAGCCCGGTAAGAGCGGGAGGACCGAGATCTGAGACAATCCCATTTGCGCGCTCACACGCCCCTTCTCTGCTAACCCCCACCCGCGCCCAGGCTTCTGCCAGCAGGGTGGCCTCGCGCGCCCAGACCCCGCAGCCCACAGCCCGCCGGCCCTGCGCGCCACTGTCTCCCCCCAGCGGCTGAGTGCTTGTCGCCGCGGGAGACGGGCGGCGGGAGAGTGGCGGGGCGGGGCGGCTCCGCGCAGGCAAGCCCGCGGCTCCGCCCCGCGCCCCCCCCCTCCATCCCCCCTCCCGGCAGGCAGAGCCGCCCCCTCCGCGCCTCGCTCGGCTCAGACGGAGCAGCCACCTCTGCAATGTCAGCAGCCGCAGCGGCGGCGGCAACGCGAGCGGCAGCGGCCGGGGCCCCGCGGTAGCCGCCAGCACCACACGGCACGGCGGGCGCGCCAGACGCGTGCCCGCTGCCACCTCGTTGCCTCCGGGGCGCTGCGAGCGACTCTGCGCGCCCCGGCTCAGAGCTCCGACCTCAGGCCAGCCCGGCTGCGGCCACGCACAAAAGGACCAGGGACCCGGGCTCCGGTGGTCTGCGCCCAGGGACCAGCCCGGGGACAGCCAGCTACGCCGCGCCTTCTCCTCCCCTTCGCTCCCCGGGCGGCCGGAGTCCGAGCCTGAGCGGGCCCCGTCCTATGCCAGCGGCGATCCGGCGGCCGGAGAGCGCGCCTGCTGCCTGCTCCGCTGCGCCACGGCAGCCGGTGCCCGGAGTGGCCCGCGCCGCGCCCCGCTGAGCGGTCGGGCGGCCACCGCACCCCGCGCCCCGGCCCTCGGGCTCCGGCAGCAGGAGCCGAGTGAAGCCTCCAGCCGGCGCCGAGTCTAAAATGGCCACGCTGCTCCGCAAAATCGGGCTCATCCGCCTGCACAACCGGGACACCGAGGACCCCAAGCACCACCACAACCACCGCGGCGGCGGCGGCCAGCAGAGCGCGTCGCTGCGCGGCAAGGGCGGCGCCAAGAGCAGCGGCCACAGGCAGCAGCACCCCCCCGGGGGCTCGGGCGACGCCAGTCCCGGGCCGGGCAAGGGCAAGGGCAAGCGCGCACCGGAGCTGGCACCGCGCGACAAGCCGCCGCAGCCGGCGGCCGGGGCGGCGGGGGCGCCGGGCGGCGGGGGGCCTCGGGAGCCGGCGACAGGCGCCAGGGCGGGGCCGGGCCCGACGGGGGCGGCGGCGGCGGCCAGCGGCAGCCTGATGCCCGTGGCGCGCCAGCAGCACTGCACGCAGGTGCGCAGCCGGCGACTCATGAAGGAGCTGCAGGACATCGCGCGCCTCAGCGACCGCTTCATCTCCGTGGAGCTGGTGGACGACAGCCTGTTCGACTGGAACGTGAAGCTGCACCAGGTGGACAAGGACTCGGTGCTGTGGCAGGACATGAAGGAGACCAACACCGAGTTCATCCTGCTCAACCTCACCTTCCCCGACAACTTCCCCTTCTCGCCGCCGTTCATGCGGGTGCTCAGCCCGCGCCTGGAGAACGGCTACGTGCTGGACGGCGGCGCCATCTGCATGGAGCTGCTCACGCCGCGCGGCTGGTCCAGCGCGTACACGGTGGAGGCCGTCATGCGCCAGTTTGCTGCCAGCCTGGTCAAGGGCCAGGTAAGCGGGGAAGGGCTGGGGCGCGCGGCCCGGGATCCTACCCAGTGAGGTGGCCCCTTCTGCCATCTCGCTGCGGGGCCGGACTGCTATTGCGAGCGGGCCTCCAACCTGGAGACTCCGGAGATTTACTGCAGCCCCCACTTCTCTCCCCAAAGCGTTATTAGCCTTCCCTACTTTCCCATGCTGTCGCTCCTGATCCCCTGTCCTGTCTCCGCCGCGCTCTCCTCACTTCCTCACTTCTTGTTTCTCCACAATGCACTCTCCTGCTTTCTCGATTCCTGCCTTCTTTTTCTCCTTCCCCTCTTTCTTCCTCCCCTGGTGTCCTTCAGGTCTACCCTCTCTTCTCTGTCCTCTATTCTCTTTCCCACTCCTCCATCTACTCCTCTCTTTCCAACCCTCCATCCCCTCCCCCATCACCACCTCTCTC
>PVJC01001903.1:0-12027 GCA_004026665.1 Murina feae
TGTTGGTACGGTTTGCAGGGAGCTGCTGCCTCTCCCTCAGCCTCTGCTCCCCTCCCTCCACCCCCCCCCCCCCCCCCCCCCCCCCCCCCCCCCCCCCCCCCCCCCCCCCCCCCCCCCCCCCCCCCCCCGCGCCTCCTCCCTCCTCCCCTCTCTTTGCAATCGCAAGAAGCGCACTCTCGCTCACACGCGCGCACTCACACACACTCACACACGGTGGAAGGAGGCGAATAATAACTCAGCCATATTTCAGCCGCCGCCGCCGCCGCCGGGAGCCGCGGGCACAGTCCGGGGACGCGGCGAGCAGCCTGGGCGGCCGCTACGATGGTGCGTTCTCCGCGGCGCGCGTGTGTGAGCGGAGTGTGCGGGCTGACAGCGGCGGGGCGCACGCAACTTTGCCCCCGCGCGGGGCTGCGCGCAGTCCGGGCTCCGTGGCTGTCCGCCCGCCGCCCTGCCTTTCCGAATTTTATGTTTTTTTTTGGGGGGGGGCAGGGGGGGAAAGGTGGGAGGTACTTTGGGGCCACTTTGGCGCTTGGAAGTGTGTTGCGGGGGCTCGGTTAGGATGGCCTCGCCGATCGCGTGGGGCTTGGCGCTGGAGGGTGCGGGGTGCCATAAGTTATGGATGCCTCGGCGTGTTCCTGCGGGCGTGCGGGCGTGTGTGGGTGACCGGGTCTCATTTGTGTTGTGCACGAACCCCACGATAGGAGCACGGGAGTTTGTGCCCATCGGCGGAGGCTGCCTGTAGTTTCCATTCAGCCTGGCACAGCGCTCCACACGCACGCACACACACACACACGTACACAAAGACTTGCTCGGCGTGTGCCTGTCGCCGTGGTACTTTCGGGGGAGGGGGCTCGCCCGAACCCCCTTCGCAGTCCCGGCTCCTTCCCCTCCCACGCCGGGGAAACCCGCCGCGGCATCGTCTCCCTACAGTCTTCCGATTTGTTTCCGATGCATTTGTTGTCGTGCTTGCGGTGGCTGAGCGTGCTTCCCCCAGACCCCGGACCCCCTTCCGAATGGGGGTAACATTCCGTTACAATGCAGGCGGGTGCGGGTGCTGGGCCCGGGGCGCCGGGGGCCGGGCAGGCTGGCGGTGGGGGTGTATTGGGGGGGTGGGGTGGGGTGTGCAGTGTGCGCGCCCACGCGCGTGAAACGTGGATGCAGAGGGCACCGCCGTTGCCTTTTATGTGCGTTTCAAGGAGGAGGAGGAGGAGGAGGGAAAAAAAAGAAAATGTCAGGCGCGATGTGCAGGGTCGAACGGGTCGCCTTGCTGTCGTTCACGGCCGTCCGTCTCTCCTCCCGCCGCCCGCAGTGTGCCGTGCAGGTGAAGCTGGAGCTGGGGCACCGCGCCCAGGTGCGGAAGAAACCCACCGTGGAGGGCTTCACCCACGACTGGATGGTGTTCGTGCGCGGCCCGGAGCACAGTAACATCCAGCACTTTGTGGAGAAAGTCGTCTTCCACTTGCACGAAAGCTTCCCTAGGCCAAAAAGAGGTAGGGCTCGAGCACAAAAGGAGCTCCATAAAAAATGTCTTAGCCGGCGGCGGAGGGAACAATCGCCGGGCCGGCGGTCCCCTGCCCCTCGCCCTGCCTCTCTCCCCGCCCCCCACCCCGCTCTGCCCCCCCACCCCGAGCGCGCCCGCCCGCCGGCGGAGCCTGGGGACCCGGGTGCGCGGCGCCGCGCTGGCGAGGTCCCGGCTCCCGGCTCCCCCGCCTGTGCAGGCGGCTTGGGCTGCGTGAAAGTCACCGAACAGAAAAGCACCGTCAGGTGCCGAGTGTTTATTCCTCCCAGGCCAGCCCTGGCCGGTCCTCCGGGGGTTCGCCGCGGGTTCTGTGGGGAAGGTGCAATTAGTTGTTGGGTGTGGGGAGTGGGGCTGAAGGGAATAAACAGCGTGAGCTCCCCCCTTGCCCCCCACCCCCCTCCAAGAAATGGGAGACTTACCTGTGTTATTGGCAGAGAATGTGTGGGATGCAGTTATTGTTCCTTCTCGAGAAGTCGCCTCGCTTTGGGGTCTTTCTCTGCCTTCCTCCCTGTATAGGAGGCATTGAGTACCCGGTTGTCACAGACTTTTCCTTTTGTGGATTAGCCCCCCCCCCACCACATCCCGCCTCCCCCAGCCTACACGGTCAAGATTTTTACGTTTCGTTCTGGGGGGGGGGGGATTACTCATCCGTAGTCCCCAATGGCACTGAACTGCTCATTTGATTTCCAACAACCTTCCGAAATGAACTGTCTGCCCGATGGGATCTGCAAAGGGAAGCGGGTCCCTGCAAAGGTCCAGTCTGTAAGTTTCAGAGGAACGATGCTGGGTCCGGTGTTCCAGCGCTTCCCCACCTTGGTGCTTTAGCCCTGGTCTCTAGTTTGCTTAATCCTGCTGAGCCTGGGGTTCCCAGACATCTTCCAGAAAGGATAAGGCAGTCCTGAAGAAAAGAAACGGGTGTTCTTTTTAAAAGACATTGAGATAGAGAGAGAGAGAGTTTGAGAAATCCTGATTTCTATTCCCCACAGCATCTGGAAAGCTACTGTCTGGTTGTTTTAGTTGGATTAGTGGAGGCAACAATGTAAATACAATAAGGTGCTTTGTTTGTGAGCAGGTTTATTTATCTAAGTGGACACAATGGTTAGTAGTTATCTTCCATTTGATCCGTAATCTTTATCGGCATCTAGAACTCCCGCAGCTTCTTAGGGTCACATCATCATAAATCCATTCTGCTTAGAGCTACGTGGAAATTATTGAACATTCAGGGGCGGAATAAAGAGAAATGCCGTGTGCCCAAGAGGTTGGTAGAGGCTTGCGTGAATGCTTATTTTTGTTTCCAGAGCTCATGTACTGCGATGTAGGTTGTATTTTTTGCCTTTAGTGGTCTGTTTTTATAGTTCCCTTTGAAAACTTGAATAGTTGAATTTGGTGGGCTCTGCTGGATGGTTGATAAATGAATCCAACTTCTCATAGATGGGGAGGAATTATGCATGGCCTACAGGGAAAGACATTTAGCTTTGGCTAGCATTTTCTATCAAAAATAGAGCCAGGGATAATATATTCACATTTCCTCAAAACTGTGATAAGGATGAGTATTGTCAAGTTCCTGCCACTCTAAGAGGTTGGGTATGATGCCTCTGGAAATCTCTCTCCCTCTTTTCCATGTGCCCATAGAGCCACTGCAGAGGAATTTAAACAAAAGAAACCATCTTCTAAGATCCCTGGTACACACTATGATGACTGTTTGGCTGCTATTCACCTCGAGGTGAAATATACTTAACAAACAAACAAACAAACCATGTCTATTGAATCAGGGAAACTAAGTCAGTGGGTAGAGGATGTATAGCTCTTAAGATAACTTTGTTTAGGTGCCTTAACAATCTACAAATGGGCATTATGAAATTTAAGACGCCCAACCTCCCCGTATTTCACCACCATTCTCTGCTTCAGTGGGTGCGTGTGGTGATGTCCCCCTCTATCCCCCCGCACCTAATGGTTTTCTGTCCAGCCGGAGGGAATATGAGGGTGCTGCCCACCCAGCCCACACCTGGGAGTTGTTGCTAGGCGTGGTAAGCCACTTGATAATACTGTGTCTTCCCAGGTGTCTCTGGTGAGATGTCAGCCTGTCCATTGGGCTCTTTGATTTTTATTCTCAAAACTGTGGCGTTTCTTTAGGTAGTCTATAAGCCATTGTTTTAAAATGTTTATTTTTGGACTTTTATTTGTATGTGTGCTTCCCATGATGTGACAAGTCCTGGGAAAAATGCCAGCTTACATAGCCCAGGAGAGACCTTGTCATACTGTAATTACACATGATTCAGATTGCAAGGGAAGGTTTCCCTGCTCATTGGGAATAGTTGTACATTCATTTAACACCAAACATGCCACTTAATCCTGGGACTCATTTTTTGGCCTATAATGTCTTTCAAACTGATAAGAATAGGCACAGAATAAGAATGCCAGGCATTTATTTCTAAGTCAACTTCTATACCTCTTACGGTGCTATATTTGCAATATTATAGATCTGTAAGTGTTGGGATTGAAAATGGGAGAAACTACATGAATGGCTTTGTGAAAAATCTGAGTCCCAAAATACTTAAAGGGAATGCACACATTCTAAACTCTGAATGGCTATTAATAAGTTAAGTCACTTTCACTACAAACGGTAGCAGATAAACAGAAGTGGACCTTAGCAGATAAACAGAAGTGAGCCCGTTAGCCACGAAGATGGATGAGTCCTTAGTTTCATAAATCTTTGGTTTGAAAAAGTGAATTTTCAGGTTGATTTCCTTTATTTCACAGTAATATTATGAGAACTTGTAGAGGAAGAAATTATAGTACCATCAACTTGTTGCCCAATGAGAATTACATATGCCATTTCAGAATTGAGCTAATTGGACTTGATTTAATGAGGTTTTACTGTGTCCCAAAGATGTATTGGAGACTTTCAATTTAAAACTACTAACACAAAATTGAGAGAGAGAGAGAGAGAGAAAGAGAGAGAGAGAAAGAGATAGATAGATAGATAGATAGATAGATTTTGATGAAATGGTGAAGCCTAGAGTATCCAGAATAGGCAGGTCAGAGTATAATGCATTTTAAAATCATGTACTTGAAAAAAAAAAAAAAAGACCAAATCTTGTTTATTAGTACCAAAGATTTATAATAGTGTGATATGACTAAAATGAATAGTCACATTCAAAACATTTCATTTAAAATATTAATGTTTTCATTTTCAGTATGATGTGAATTTGAATGAACTTTCTTTTCAATTACAGCCATCCTTACTATTACAATCTGTTCCACTGACATTTATGATATGAAATCTGTTGCTTATTATTTTATGTAAGCTAATTTGGCCAGTGGTATGAATTGATAGCTTTTTATTTGTAGCCTTAGTCTTTTGAGTGGGCAGATAAAGTGTAATAAACCCACTCTTATAACTTTCCTTTGATTTAAGTGTTCGGCCCAGCTTTACCGTATCATTCTGATTTGTGTTCTGAAATAATTTGAATAACTTTTTATCAGGGTATCTGAAATGTGAGGGTTTACTAGCTGCAGATATTGTATGCACCTGGTGTATTTTCTCTTTTAAGGTATTTAAAAGGTGTGAGGAAAAATAAAGATGGAAAACTATACTAATACACTCAGTGAGTGTTATAAGATTTGTGTAGAGTTCTGTATGGAATTAAGATGACCAGTGAGAACAGTTTTATTACTTGGCGTTTTGAAGCAACATAAGTGTAATTTTCTAAGGCACCCGAAAACTCAGCTGCGGGAAAGAACTCTCATGTGTTATTAGTGAGAATGTAAATTGGAGGGCATTTGGCAAAATTTAATAAGATTGTAAACATTTATACCCTTTGACCCAAAATTTTACTTCTAGGAATTTTTTTAAAACAGATATGGCTTCACAACTACACAAAGGCACATCGTGTTTCTTGTGACTGTTTTTTAATAGTAAGCCATAAAGGGACCGCAGTTGAGTAGGGATAAATGATGGTAATCTATACAAAAAGAGGTAAATCTCTTTGTAGGTGCAGGAAGATCTTCAAGATAAATTAAGTGAAATAAGGCTAGTTACTAAATCAGTGTGATCCATTTAAAAATGTGCTTAACCAGATAAACATAGTCATGTGTGTAAGTATATAGGTAAAACTCTTATGAGTACTTTTCTCAGAGGGTGCTGAAGGCGCTGGTGGTGATGGGGGTTATTTTTGCGGTGTTTGATTTTTAAAAAAGTTAATTCTGTATATTTAAAGCACTCCAATGAGCAGTGATGAGGTTTTAAGACTGAAAGTCAAAGAGTAAAGACCCAGTAAAGAACATTGCCTTTTAAACAGGGATTAACATGTAGCTATCTGAAAGTGATCTGGAACTATCTCGAATTGCTCAGTGGTGAGGAGTTCAGGTTAGGACTTGTATTCAAATGCTGATTTGAGCGATGTCCGGTGTGATCTTGAGGAAGTCACCTCTGTGTCTTTTTCTCATTTGTGTCCTCATTTGTGTTAAGGGAGTGATGATTGAACAGAACCAGTACCTCAGAAGTTGATTGAATATGAATCAGGTGTTCTCAAATTTATTGATCTTCAGACCCCTTTACACTTAAAAGTTGAGGACTCCAAAGGGCTTTTTCTGTGCAAGTTTTATCCATTAATATTCATACTGGATTAGATATTAAAGTGGAGACATTTTAAACAAATTCTAAAACAAAAGAAGAGGAAAAAGAGTGACATTGTCTTATTTTTTGTGTCTCTTAATGTTTTGTTTAATAGAAGACAACTGGACCCTCTTATGTGCTTCTGTGTTCAGTCTGTTGTGTTATCACATTGTCATTGTAGCTTCTGGAGAACTCTGCTGTACACGCAGGAGGGAATGAGAGTGAAATAAGGCAACTGATGTCTTAGAGTAGTTATGGAAATAATTTTAACTTTGCCAGTCCCTGGCAAAGGTCTTGGCGGTGCCGGGGTCCCCAGACTACACTTGGAGAACTTCTGGTATAAAATATTCAACATACAACTGGCACATATAAACTGCCCTCTTCATATGTGGAAGCTGATTTTTAAAAACCGTTATTGTTGCTAATAAAACATTCATTTCATGGGAAGAGAAAGGATAGATCTCCCAAGGCATTTGCCTGGGTAAATTCCAGTGTAATAATTATCTAACAGTATTTTTCAGAAAAGGAAATCCCCAACTTTGGTTTTACTGGATATATTGTATACTTAATATCCATCCTATGCAGCCCAATTTACACTGTGCTGTGTTCTGTGGAAGCCTTTTACAGCGATTGTTTTAGGGGACCCTCTTGAGCAGTGGTTCTCAACCTTCTGGCCCTTTAAATACAATTCCGCATGTTGTGACCCCCAACCATAAAATTATTTTCGTTGCTACTTCATGACTGTAATGTTGCTACTGTTATGAATCGTAATGTAAATATCTGATATGCAGGATGGTCTTAGGCAACCCCTGTGAGAGGGTCATTGGACTGCCAAAGGGGTCGGGTGAGGTAGACAGGGTAGGGGTATCAATGGGTTTCATAATTTTACCTTAAAGATCCTTTGTTCCTTCTCTTGATTCTCTGCGGTTTTCTTCTGGTGGCCTTCCATGGGCCCACCTATGCCCTTCCACCACCTTTTCTGGTCATTTATTACAGATGACTCCTACTACTTAACACGGCTTTTATGGTTCTAAGATGTGGAATTTTTTTTTTTTTAAACTCTTAGTGACTTAAGTTTTCAAAAGAGAACTTCCAGGGGGGAGATGCTAAATAGAATTATACCAATTATAAAATTAAGCAAGGACTCAATATATTATTGAACTTTATTGGATTTTAATTTATTTGATCAGAATGTAGAATAATTTTGATCTTTGAAACATAATGTTTCACATTGCCCTAATGGAAATAATATAGATTTCTATATTTTGTTCCTTTAGTCTTTTTACGTTGTTTTAGTTTATGCTTTTACTCCTCAGAGAAGAAGCTGACATGGAGAAAGAGAAATTCTCTTGTTAAGTGACACAAAATCATACTTTCTTAAAATGTTTGTTTTGTGTGCATGTGGCCAGAATCTCTTTAGTTCATTCTCTTCCTAATAACATACATTGTAAAGCTTTAATCTTTTATTCTCTTATACTTTGTGGTTCTCCTTATTCTTGTTTGTAGTGCTGTATTCATTTTTGGGACTATAACTTATCTGAAAAGAGCCTTTGGATAAATAATTGCCCATTGATGATAGATAATACAGGTAGTTCATAGTGTTTTGTAAAAAGAGCTTTTGTTATAAATATCATAGAAATTGAGAAATTACACTGCACGATTGTACAGAGCTGGGGATACAGCACTGATGTGCCGATAGACATTCTTACCCTTGCACAGATGGAAAGATGGAATATCATCTTTTTAAAGCTGAATTGTATGGTATTACATTGACTATAGATTTGTTATACATTATTTGGACATACAGATCGTTCTCACTTGAATTTGATATGAATAATGCTATGTGAACATCCTTGACACTTATTTAAATCCTCACCTGAGCACATGTTTTCATTGATTGTTAGAGAGAGAGGAAGGGGGGGAGGGAGGGAGGGAAAGCGAAAGAGAGAGAGAAAAAGAGAGAGAGAGAGAGAGAAACATTGATAGGATGCCTCCAACTTCTGCCCCAATTGGGGATCGAACCAGCAACCTTCTGGGGTACCAAACGATCCTCAGATCAAACGAGTCACCTAGCCGAGGCCTTGACGTTCATCCTATGGCTTTTCAGTAATTTTTTATGTTAACTTTATAGATGGGAGGTAGGTAAGTCAAGGTATATAGATTTTTAAATTTTGATATGCATCACCAACTTTCCTCCAAAAAGATTGTACCAGTTTATACTGCCTATTTGCCCACGTGGTTGCCAGTACTGGAAATTCATAGTTTAAAAAAAAAATATATATTTTTTATTGATTTTAGAGAGGAAGGGAGAGGAAGAGAGAGAATCATCAATGAGAGAATCATTGATCTGCTTCCTTCTGCACACCCCACACTAGGGGTGGACCCCGCAAACCCACGGACTGTGACCTCCAGGTTCATAGCTCGAGGCCCAACCACTGAGCCACATTGACCAGGCAGTTTTTAAAAAATTCTTTATTGTTGAAAGTTTTGCATATGTCTCCTTTTTCCCCCATTGACCTCTCCGCGCCTGCTCCTGCCCCACAGCACATGCCCCCACCCTCCTAGTGTGTGTGCCCATTGGTCATGCTCATTTGCATGGATATAAGTCCTTTGGTTGATCTCTTACCTCCCCGCCTCCCAGTTGTTGTTTTTTTAAATCTTTGGATGAAATGATGCCTCATTTTTATTTGCATTTAGTTGATTAGTAGTGACAGGTATCGTATGTATGTACTACGCATTTACCGTTGTCATTTGTGATATGCCTGTTTTGTGCCCTTTTGTTAGTTCTAAAAAAAAAGGTACAGGAAAACACAAAGGAAAGAATGATAACAAACATTCAAATCCCCACTACCAAGAGTACAGTGTTTACATGTTATCATATTTGCTTCCTTGTTTTGATTTTAGGGACTTAAAGTATTATAGATTCAGCTAAAAATTTAAATGCTACTCAACCTTTTCTTCCAGCTCTACAGCCGTTCTTCCATCTATTTATGTACATATGCATGTTTATATTACTGTAAGTAATAGGGTACTGTGTCTTAAAATATTCATAAAGAGTGGCATACTGGGTGAATCATTTCTTTAATTGAGATGTAATTCACATACCATCACATTCACCCCTTTAAAGTGTAACGTTTAGTAGGTTTTAGTGTATTCACAGGCTTGCGCACAATTGCCACTATTTAATTCCGGAACATTTTCAGGAGTGAATAATTTTGTATCTTGCTTCCTCCCCCCCCCCCATACGTTTTTGAACTTTTTGTTGTTGTTAATTCTCACCTGAGTATATTTTTTTATTGATTTTTAAAAAAATTTCTTTATTGATTAAGGTGTTATGTGTGTGAGAAAGACACCGTAACTGGTTGCCTCCCTCATGTGTCTCTGTGGGACCAGGAGTGAGCCGCAGCCCAGGTATGTGCCTTTGACCAGGACTTGAACCCGAGACCCTCCAGTCTGAGGGCCGATGCTCTGTCCACGGAGCCAAACTGACTAGGGCTGTTTTTGAACCTTTCGATATTTCATTTATAGACAGCCAATTCATTCCTTTCAGTTCTTCTGCCTAGTATTGTAGGGATATATTTATGCTTACTTTTCTGTATCTCTATTAAGGACCGTGTAGGTCATTTTCCATCTGAACACCTTTGTATGTTTTACCTTATACAGATGAACAAGATTTTGGACACAAACCTAGAATTTGAGTTGAGGGTACATTTTATTTGTACTAAACATTGTTAGATTGCTCTACAAAATAGTTGTGACCGTTTATGCCTTGTCAGGGAATGCATACTATTTTCTCTACATCTTTGCCAACGTTGGATATTTTAAGATTTCTTATTTTTGATATTTAGTTGAAATATGATATCTTTTTGTTTTCATTTGCATTTCTCTGGTTTCTGGTAGGTTAAGCCTTTTCTATATGTTTCCTCTTTATTGACATTTTATATCTTTTGTCTTAAACAAAAGATGTTGAGATGTTAGTTTTTTTTCTTATCTGTAGGATGTTCCTCCTTTGCTGTTTGTGTTGAAAAGATCTTGTCCTATTTTTTGTTTCTTTCTCTTGTAGCCTAATGTACGGTCGTTTTTGGTCATATACAAGTTTTTAATTGTGTCAAAATGATATGTTTTGTTTTGCTTTCCTGTTTGGTTTTGGGGTTTTGTTTAAGGATATAATTTGTGGTCATGGTAATGTGCTTAACCAACAGGCTTTGTATGTGCAAGGATACGGTGAAAGGATTGGGGGAGATGTAAATGAGAGGAGGAGGAGGTTCCTGCCTTCAATGTGCTTGTGTCTGTCTTTTAGAGCTGGAAAGGACACTTGAGATTCTTGTCTTCGTTTGCCCTCTCATTTTCCTTTCACTCAGCAGCCTGGAAATGTGAAGGGATTTTGCATGTAGACACAATGAGTCACAAGTGTGCTGGTGCGAAGATAACTGTAATAAATGGCAGTGAATGTTTACTTTTAAAATATTGAGTAATTATTCACTTACATTAGCAGGCTAATGTTCAGCAATAACTGCTTTTGTAGACATGATCTAGGATTTAATTAAGTGGTGGATATTGTTTAAAGGAAGAAGCTCTATAGCTACTTTCAGGCAGCATTAAACTCCTTTTATGGATTTGAGGTTTTCTTTTGAGATTAAATCATTAGGAAAAATTTTTACTGAATGGTAGGTACCCCCTAATATTTCCACTTCCTTTAACCTCCCCCCCCCCATAGGATTGCAATTCCATGAAGGATGCAGAATATCGTTTTACCAAATAATGTGGTATAACCTAATTCTTTGAAGTGTGGTAAGTTTGTAGCGGTTGAGGCCTGAAGAAGATTATTATCATTGGATTTCTAAAATGATAAGGCTAGCAGTTGGGCATGATTTAGTAGGTATGTTGTAGATAACAGTTAACTGTTGGGATAGAATCAATGCACCATCATTATTTTATTAAGAAAACTTATGGCTTACTTCAAAGTGAATTCTGAGGTCCTTTCATTTAAGTTAATGCTCACAAGTGATTATAAAGATGATCAGTTGAATTGAATTAGAGCTGTTACCTATGTTAGAAGATTGATATTCTCAGAGCCAAATGAATTTTAAAATATTTAATTTTACCAAATGTAGGGTGTTTTTTTTTGTTCCTCTCCAGCAAAAATCATTAGTTATTTCCCCATCAGTGCCATGCCAAATGCTGTGTATAGGTATTGGTTTTAAAAAATCAAAATATACATTAATAATTTCATTAAAGATTAATAACCACAACAGTGGCCTAGAGAGTAGTCAGATTTACTTGCCTCTTGATATTTCTACATATACATTTAGTCTGCATTGATGCCTTTAATTTTTGCAAACAGGTTTTGTGCCCTCTTTCTTCCTCCTTCCTTTCAGGGTGGTGTTGGGAGAGTACTGTCAGATTATTCTAGGTATATATTTATTTTAATAGACATTTAAAACATTTTGAATGTTTAAATACAAGGTTCATTGTAGACTTCATGTCATCCATACCTTTTACCCAAAATACTACATTAATATGAATTGCTGAATAATACAAACTTTCTTTGTACTAAAGAGAAAATTCTCTGTTTTATAAAATTGTTTCCTTTGTTGGATTTCTTTCTGTGTTCCTGTATTATAAGCAGCTGTTTTGTAGTGACTCAGTGAAAATTAGAGAGTTTAGGCTGTTGGGATTTGGTTGCTTTTAGTGGGATGGATTATTCAAAATGTTGAATGACATTTATCTTATCAGAGTTGTTTGTTGTATGACTTTTCCTACCTGTGCACAAAAATAGTAGGAGCAGTGGGAAGCTACCTTCCTCGTCATATGGACCATCTGGCACCAGCACATGTTACATGCTTTTGTCAGTCCAGCACTCACCTTTCCTTTTATGTGTACCTGTGGT
>PVJC01001903.1:12127-23766 GCA_004026665.1 Murina feae
CCGGATGTCCAGCTAAACCAGCAGTGGGACAAGCCCCGGAGGGGTCCCAGGTTGGAGAGGGTGCAGGCCGGGCTGAGGGATGCCCCTCCCGCCCCCACCTCCCTTGCATGAGTATAATGTAAAGGTCACTAGTATAACATAAGGGTGGATGCAGCAAGTCAGAAAAAGAGTGTTAGAATTCAGACTTTAGCTTCCACTCTCCAAAGTGGTAAATTATTGCTCACTGTTCTAAAACTAATTTCTTCTGTACGTCTAACAATTGGCTTTGTGCAAACAGAACCGCCACTTGAATTTAGCAGGAAACATTGTGTTGGCCGAGAATGTGTTCTAGCTTATGTCACAGAGGAAATGAGTTGTGCTCCCTTTTTCTTCCTTCACCTGCATTGGGTGCTTTTTAAAAAAAGCACACACAAATTTGGGAGACTTGGCCAGGCCTATAATTTTTTTTTTTACTACTTAATCCATGAAATAAAACTAGCCTTTTAGCTTTAAAAATAGGAGTCAGATGTATTCTGGTAACTGGTAGGAACAGTATTTAGCAAAGCAGCAGTAAAGGCCCAGGCCTGGGAGGTAGAAAAAATGTGTTTGGACTAAATAAACTCTGTGGGCTTTTCTAGCTCTGACATACAATTTTTCTTTAGTTTTTAAAAAAGGATAAATTTTGAGTGTGTCATTGATCTAATGTTTTTATAATGCTGAAACAACAAGCATTTATTGGCTGTCATCTGTATATTGGTTAGTTGTCATACTAGACAATAGGTGTGTGCTGCTGTATTTAATTTCTCACTTTCCATAAGTGTAGTTTGAATAATGATTTTTTTAAAACATAAAATGTTGATATGAACGTTCATATATTGGAATTTAACTGTTTTTAAAGACTTCGGTAATTGGGAAGTAGAAGATAACTTGGGTAATTCACGTAGTAGGTGATGAAGTTTTGGTTATGAAAAGTTACTTTCTGATTATAACTGGTGCCATTTACACCAGCCATCAGCTACTTGTAGGCTGGAACATTCCAAGAACCAAGACACCCTGTGTTTATTTGAAACTACTTATTTTAAGTATGGTTCTTGACCTGGTCGTTAGATCATTGAGTTTTTCATGGAAGTTGACCGATTTATTTATTTAGTTTTTTGTATTTCATATAATATAGCCCAGACCTTGAAATTGTGTCACTCAATTTGCTTTTATGAAGTATCATGTTTCAGATAACTACTTACATTTTATTGAAGTTGTCTTGAAAAGCAAGTTCCCTTCTACTCTTTTCTTGCAACAGCCTGCATAACTTTTAGGTCAAAGAAAAAGAATTCTAGTTATTATTTTAGCTTGTCTAATGACTCACTAGAGCCATGGATTTAATTTATATAAAAATACATAAATGCAGACATTTTAAAGAAAGCAGCAAATAAATGAGAATGTTCTGATATTTTAAAGGCTACACAGTAGCTTATAGTTAATGCTACTTGAAATAGTGTCTTCCTGTGGAGATTTTTTGGGGGGGCTTATCATTATTGATGTTAGTACTTAATTCAGTCCATTTTCATCATATCAGAATTGTTCATCTTTATCCACATTTTGAGAATTGTGATAAAAATACATCAATGAAAGGATGGGAAGAAAACACTATAGCACAGTGCCAAGGAACGTTATCTCTGGGAAGTGCGCTATCAGAAATTTCCTTCCTCAGTAAAGTTTGTTGGATTTTTCAAGTTTTCTTGCATGACACATCTTATGTGAAAGTATGACTAGATATTTAAATATGTAAATGAACATGTTTAGAATAAGCTTCTTTTCTTATTCCTTTGTTTTAAGTTATATAATTTGGAACATATATACAGAAATATCTTCCCCAAAGAACATTTTTATATTTTGTTATTTAAAGTTTTAACCACTTTGTCATTTTGAGTTTTTAAAAATATTAATATGAATATATGCGCAATGTTTCATAAGTTGATTATAAGGACATACTTTACGTATGTCCTTAAATTTCTTAATAATTATTGTTGTTGAATGACAGTTGTAAAATTAACCAGATTAATGTGATCTATAAGTACATATTCTTATAAGATATTCATTGTAACAGAAACAAAACCGTATTTAATATTTCAGTACAGTATAAATTTTTAGAGTACTCAGGAATGTTTGGAAAAGTTTTGATTTTTTTCTGTGGAACTTTGGTAAGTACAACTTTGTTAATGTGTTTATCTTGATGTGTAGTGTTATAAAAATTTTCAGAGAGTAAATCTGACTTTAAAAATTGACTACAAATAAAAGGATGCTCATCATGTTTAGTATATGATGATGGAGTTAGGGATCTGTAATTGGAAAAAAAGACCTATTTCTAGTTCGTGTCTTTGTATATATTTGAGAAGTTAAACATTGAGAAGTAAATTATGAGAAGGAAAAATTACTTAAAACTATTACCAAAAGCAAGGCAAAAATAATTATGTCTAGGGCAGGCAGGGAGAGAAATAGTCCTTCTTGGATGGGGAATTGATGCATAATTACACAAACAATAGTTTAGAACTGAAACAGTTTTAATACTATTAGTATACTGTCATGCAGACAGATATGAATATTCCTTAAACACAACTAAAAGTAATGATTTCTGCAAAATGAGGGGTGTAATTTTAGTTATCTTAAAAGGTGTAATCTAAAACTTATTATCTAAAATTTATATGATTTAGTCCATGATATTTCAATCTGTGTGAAACATCTTTACCTTTTTAATATTTTAAAAATATAGCCATTAAAAGTATACTTGCTCGAATACATAGCAAAACTATATGCCCAATAAAAATAAGTCTGTATTAGATGCATTTATAAAATTCATAAATTATAGTTAGCCAGATTAACTCCACTTTAGAATAAAAATAATAAAACTTGATCTTTGTTATCTGAGCATTTCTTTATCAACTGCGTGAGTAAAATTGCTACTTTAAGTTCTGTTTGCTAACATTTGGGATAACATTATTTTCCTTGAGCTTCATTTAGTTCTAATATGTTTTTAACTTTTTCTGTGCCCTTTGAGCGCATTCTAAATGGGGTTCATAGTAGCCTGATTCCTTTCTTTAGGATTCAGGGGTGTAGGGAATGAGGTAAATAAACTGGCACCATGACTGCAGATCACAATGCTTGCTTGCTTGCTTGCTGTTTTTGTTATTAAATAAATTTATGTAGATGTCTTAACTGCAATTAGAGAAAGTAATTGCTCTGAAACTCATTCTAAGGAAATACTTGCGGGGCCAAGTGAAGAGTTGAGATTTCGAGTAATATGGACACTTGGTTTGAATATTGCAGGTTGCTAGAGATTCCACATTTGGCATTAGAAAGTAAATAAATATACTCATAGAGTTTTACTCTAGGACAGACAGGGCTAAAGGAGCCCAAGATAATGTGCAAATGGCCCTTATTTAGAGCTACAGAGTGGGAGCATATTTTGCAGTGAAAGGAGAACTAAGGGACAAGGTGTTCTCTACTTGTCGTCTTGTAAAGACCTCAGAGTTTTCTTTATGTTATTGTAGAAAGACATTATTTTTGCTTTGGCGTGCTTAAAACTAAAGGGCAAATGATCCAAAAGAATAATCTTGAAATTCAATAGCAAGAAAACTACTTGACATTGTGGGCTGGAGGCCAGCAAACGTGTTGCTTTCATTGAATGCGTGGGAAATGGGGCAGGCCTGGCATTTAAAGAGACAGGGTGCGCGCAGGACCCGAGGAAAGAAAAGCTCTCCTGTATGATTTGCTCACTCGGAGGAGGAAAAATAGACTTCACGTTTTCTCTAAAGGATCTTTATTGGATCTGCTGTTTAAGACACTGAGTGAGTTTTTCCTAACTCCACCTCCCATTTCTCTAAGCCATCTTCTCTTGCCTGAAACTGGTGCTGAGTAAAATTGTTTATAACAGAGGAGAAGCAGCTTTTCAAATAAAAGTACTTTGTAGCCTGTTCAAATGGAGTATAATGTAATTCTCTCTGAAATCGAGCACTTACTACTTTGTTTATGTAGCTGTTTAAAAAGGCGGGGGTGGGGGGGTGTGATGAGTAGCTGGGGGTACCATCGGAACCTCTGCTTTAGAAATTACTGTTTTTTTCTGTCTGAGTTTTCCTTCCCCACTACTCATGAGCCCCCGTCCCCCCTCCCCCACCTCCCACAATCCCTCAATAAAATAGTATTTAAAAGACTTGAATAACCAGTCTTATGTACCAGCTTCTTGCTTGAGGCAGTAATGTTGTCCTCTTTTCAATGGGTGGTCTTGAATCTCCCTGGGAGATTTTGCAGGCAGTGGGCTCCAAAACCCACTAAGCATTATGCTGCACATAACCAGTTAAATTCCTGAGCCATAGAGAATATATAGAGATACTTTTCCGTTCTTGAAATCCCATCGTCAATTACTTGTAAACCAATTTATTTAATCTGAAGAATTTATGGTTTAAATCCCTACAAGGAGCACATATTAACTCAGTAGTTGAGGTTTACTTTTTAAAACAAGTAAGCCATTCATAGATATGTCAGTTCAGGGATACCTATTTGCAATGTATTTTAAACTCATAGGTTTTTTGTTTGTTTGTTTCTTTTAATTTTTCTCCTTTAGAAATCAATACCTAGTCGTCATTTTGAAATGTTAAATAGCCATATTTCATCTTGTTGAGATAGTGTAAAATATAGGATCTGTTATAATAAAAAAATATGTCAGGTATGCTTATAATTAGTATCTCTTACCTGTGTTATATAGCATAAATGTATGTTGGCTTGAAATTTATTAAAGTTGTGTAGGTCCAGACCTTTGTGGAAGTAAACAGGGGAATTATAAATTAAATATTGGGTTAAGAATGCCCTTTGTAAAAAAAAAAAATGTTCTTTAGGCAAACTTACTTGAATAAAACATTTTAGTTACTTACTCATTGTAAATATTGAAATGGGGAACATTGCAGTCATGATGATTTCTACATAATTTATAATTTTTTTAGAGTATGAACCTGTTGTTATTAACCAGAGTGAAAACATAACTTTGTTGGGTCGTTGATTTGATTACTTTGTTTCTCTTACATTCTTCAGAAAAACAGTTTTTTTCTGAAGAATGTTAGACTTCTGTTTAAAATAAATATTTGTAAGTTCTGATTAGTTAGATGCCTGGAATACCTGGTTTTCATAGGCTAGGTAAAGAAGAATTTAGGAGCAGGTATCTCAGAATTGTTAGAAATAACTGGATGACCATATATAATGAGAGAGCTTTTTGTTTATTTTAAACAATGTGAGTAGTTTTAGGTGGAAAATCGTAATCCCTGAGGAACTGAATTTGTTTCTTGTGTAACAGTTATTACTGTTGTTTTAGGTCATATAAAGTAGTATGAAATCTGCAGTTTTCTTCACTGATGGAATCAAAGATCTGCAGCTCAGGTTTACAGCAATGACTAAATGTTTGTCTTTTCTTCTTTTGCTCTTTTAGCGAGTCCTTGAGCACTTTTTATAAGTGGGTTTAAAGAAGTGATAGCCATCTGAAGTTTATCTTGTGTAGTCAGTATTTTAAAGTTATTAAGGCTGTCTACACACAAAAAAGAAACAGCTCTTGTGGATATGCATGTGCATAAAAGTTAAAGGTTGGTAAAAATTAGCTTGTCAAGTAAACTTACTGACTGAGGAATAATTTTGTTTTCATTTTCCATTCCCTTGGCTGAAAACGAAATAGAAACGATCTGGTTACTGAAGACCAAGCACTGTATTGGATCACTTCCTTGAGCTTTTGCTATGATCGTTAAAGGCAAAGTTAGACAGCTGCTGTAGATTTTGCCAGTAGTCTCACAAAAAAAAGTTGTTTAACCCTATTAGTTTCAGACACTGTCATTCTCCTTTGCAGATATGCTTGCTGTGTTAGATATGGATCTCTGTGCTTTGAACTTCTGAGTAACAGGCAGGTAGTGTAGCAGAAAACGAGTAATTTTAGCACTCTCCTGCAATACCTTTTTCTGTCTTAGACTGTGACATATTTCAACCTTTTTGCTTATATGTAGACAGATTTTTAAAACTTGAACTGTATAAAGTTAGACTTTGCTTTTTGCACCTAAGGACCTTTAGGGAATTGTGAAAATTGAGTTTGATTTATAATCCACGATAATTGAATATTTAAATGTCCTCGGGGGCTTGAAGTTCAGAGGAAATGCGAAGTCTTTGAGTTTAAATTCGCATTTTGGCTAAGGGTAGAAGTAGAACAATGCCATCGATCCCCGAAATTGATGTTATAATGTTAAAAATCCAGTGATGCTGGTTTCCTTTTGTGTAATGTGTATGAGTTATGGCTGTAGGCTTAAAGGGCAGGGAAAAGCTTTATGGTGAAGGGTATGTGGGCAAGATCCTGGAACCTACCGCTATGTGATCACATCAGTGTGTCTGTCCCGAGGCTTCAGCCATTCCATCCGAGTTCATAGTCTCAAATTTGGGATTCCTCCTCTGTTTGAAAATAATCTTAAAAAATTTCAGGCCTGCCTTTGCCCACTCACAAGACAGCTACTGAGGTAAATCACCAGGGTTCAGATTTTCATGCAATCAAGACTGAAGATACATTTCAGTATTTTAAATAGAAAATTCACAGGCATTTTACATAAAATTTTATTGGGCTTTTCACTAATCCAAAATCACTGGCCTATAAGTGCTTTATCAGTGAAAACCGCGCAGCCTGTAAAACGAGGAGTGGGAGAGCACAAAGGCTTCCTGCAAATTACGGGCACAATGCGCACTAACAGACTTTCCAGCCATCTCCAGCTGGGAGATTATTACAGTTTTTGCAAACCCTTTTCTCTCAAAACTAAATCAAGAATGGTAGAGTCCCGATAAAAAGGAGTGTGGAAAAGCCTAACTAATCCTTAGATGAGTTACTTCAAACGTGCCAAAATAGAATAAAATCAGTTAATAGCACGGATTAAAGGTTACTTTTAATGCATTTTATCACTCACGTTGAGAATTTTTGTTGCATGTTAATGCCTTTGGCCTTGGTTAAAAAAAACAAAACAAAACACAAAACCAGAGAAGAAATATAATGAAATTGGAGAGATTACATAATCACAATGTTATGAGGAAATTTGGTACCAATGTTAAGGTGCCAGATTTGACCTAAGAGATAAAAGCTGTGTCCTGGAGATCAGAGCTCTAAACAGGTGGCTCCAATTTTGAGTGGTAAGTTTTCGGGTTATAATGAGAGGATTCATCTATGGACTTCTAAGAGTTGATTTATTGTGTAGATTTAAAAAAAACACAAACACACACAAAAAACGTGTCTCTGTGTCTCCAGATAGGTATGTACAAGTGGTTCCTTGGATATGACCATAGAAGAGTGCTAAAATCAGATCTGGGTTAATGTTTTGAAAGTGAAGTAAGAAAAAGTGAGGCAGGTTTTGGGTTCAAAGGTAGTCTTTATCTTTTATGCACAGTATCTGAAATGATCTTTTTATGTATAGAGGGAGACTAACATCTGTGCTTTTAATTCAGAATCACATGTTTGCCAGCTACTTACTTCGTGAAATACTTTTTCCATGTAACTGGCATAGTAGGACAGAGCTGCCAAAGTATTAGGCTAAGGAAAAACTGAATTAGCATGATACCATTGGTAGGAAGAATTAAAACAAAAAAAATCACAATTTTCTCTTTTTTTTTTTTTGGTTCAGATCCATAGATACAAGTACAGGAGCATGTGTATCTGTGTGTGGATCAACTTTAATAAAATTTTATTATAAGAACCTGGGTGACGGGAGGTTTTATAGTCATGTTACATTTGCCATTCCCTTTAAGATGCCAAATCGTAAGTTTCTCTAATGGGACTTAGCGTTTATTTCCTTGTAATAGATCTATTGCTCTTCCTTTAGCTTAATAGGAAATAGCCTGACTGGGACAGCAGGCACATGTGTGTGCTGTGTATATTAGGTATTTGTGTATATGCCATCCCACATATGATATAGAGATTTTTCATAAGCCATGTGAAAATAAAGTCCTGTTAATTTATAGTCAAAACATATAATCGCCCATACATAAATTTCCTCTGTTTGATATTGCAACCAAATTTAACCTTATACAAAGCTTCTAGCCTGAATGAATTTTGCAACATTGAGCCTGTACTGTGCTGTATAGTTATTTATGTGCTCAAGAAGCTGAACTTTCGTTCCGTCCCAGTATGTTCCCATGGGATAAGTTATTCTAGTAAATCAGACAATTTCTCTGGAAGCAAAGTAATTCTTAATTTTTGGAGGCTTAGAAATGGGGAAACTAGCCATATGCATGAGAGGGAAGAAATTCTAGTTGGCTAGCATCACTAAAAAACAGTTTGACCACTGGGACATCTTACATTCTCTTGGGGTGGAAGGGAGAGACGCTGCCGAATTGTCTTGCTTCTGTAGTTATGTCTTTGTGTGTTTATAGGAGTGGGAGCATTCTATCTTCTGCCTTTCTGGTGAGGTTGTTTCTCAGCACTGCCCCAAGAAGAGTCCTGGAGGCTAGCTTTGAAGCCTTGTGGACAAGCTGGATATCAAAGAGGCAGAGGAATCCCCCGGGCAGTGATTGTTTTATGGCTGGCCAGAAATCAGACCTATTTGTATAGGTAGCACAAAAAATAGCTGTGATTTGACAATTTGGTGCTATTTATACGTACCATAAAAAAGGAGAAAAGAAAAAGTTAAAGGGGTATTTTGGAAACAGGAACTAAGCTGTAAATGCAAATTGCTTCACCATTTTCTCAAAGGAACAAAAAAGGAAAGGATTTAGGAAGTTTTTATTAAAGCGACATTATGGAGGATCTGTCTACTTTCAGGACATTGCATGCTTTACTCACACTGAAACTACACTTCTTTCCGTTTGCACTTTTTTTCCGAGTCCCATCTGATTAAAATTATTATTATTATTTTTTTTTTGTGGAGCAGGAAAACTCTCCAGAGCAGGGACAGTAAAAATCACAAGAGTTTCCAATGCTCTCTTAATAGACCTTTAAAATTTCATCTTACTGTTGTTATTCAGCTTGGGATAAGAACCATCTGCTGTTGCTATAGCAGACATTTTTCTTTCCAAATAAAAGTTATATTTTCAACAAGCAGTCACAGGTCGTTTACTGTGGCAGTGCCTGATTTGCCAGGTAAATCTTCATGGCTTTTAGGAAGCCCGGAGAAGAGATTTTTCATGACTGTTCCTAATCTGTCAGCTGGGGAGGCCTTTTGGAATACAACCTGCCTCAGTTGTTAACTCTCACCTGGGGTCTGTTCCAAGCTCAAGGGGAGAGGTGTGTCATGGTTTGTCTGTACATTCAATGAGCAGCTCAAAGGGAAGTTTGTTTCCAAGAATGTCATTCAGACCTTCTGAGGTTGTCAAATGCATCATTGTTTTGCCTTGAAACCCTCAGCCCCAGAGCAGTATGAGTCTGGGGCAGCAGAGCAAGGAAAAAGTAAACATGCCTATGATTGACTACATTTTTTTTTTTTTTCAAGAAACCCTAGAAATGCCCGAGGAACCTCAGCTTCTTCACAATTTGAAACCATTTGCAATTGAAGGCATTTCAGTGCTGTCAAATAGAGACTATATTACTTTGCGTTGGCCTTTAATGCTTTTTTTTTATTTCATTGGATTCTGATCTAATTAATAATTTGAGTGGTCTTTGTCAGGTGTACCTTATTTTCTGGGGGGGTGGCGAGGAGGTGCTATTGATTGGCTGAAGAGAGCTCACTGAGAGTAGGAGAAAAGAAGTGGAAACGGGTGGAGATAAAGAGCCATTTTTGCCTTTTTGTGAGCAAAGACTTAAGAGTTTAATACGGTGTGTGAAGGGTGGGAAATGTGTAAATGAAGATTTGAAAATGGGAATTTAAAACCTAATTAGATTTCAAGATGGATTTCCCATAGAGAACGAGATGAAACCACTCTGTGGAGAGGAAACCTTCTGGGTTGCTGTGACTTATCGCAAGTGTGAAAACTCACATGGGCCCAGTTACAGTTGCAGACCAGCTTTGTGGGTTGAGTGTACACAGCAGGATTAGGGCTGGGAAATGAAATGAAGGGTTGTAGTTCTAAAATAGTGATCATGGATTCAGCCAACATTGATCCCTCCTGTGTGCCCGGAACTGCTCTAAGCACAGAGGACAACACCACGGACAGGAGTGGCTCTTGTCTTCCAGGAGTGGTTAGTCTGGCATCATGCAGTTAAAAAAAAAGAAAGAAAAATCACAGGGCAAGGAGATGAGTGCTTCGATGAAGCTACAGAAAGCAAAGCTGTGGAAACAAAGTCTGAGTGATTAGTTCTGCCCAGGTATCAGAATTTGAACTAAATTTTTTTTAATTGCTCCCATTAGATGGCTCAACCCTTGAGGAAGGTGCCATTTTAGAGGTGTATTGCGTATCAGATAGGTTAGCTAAAACTTAATGTAGATTTAATTTACTAATAATCGGTTCTGGTACTCAAAGAACTTTGTTTTGCTCTCTGTCATTTCTCTGAAATGATGCGTCGCTCATTAGAAGATGGTGTGATCTGAGCGGTGCTGCACTGAGGCTGTTGTCTTCTTCACTCAGAGAAGGACTGACGGCAGCTCTCTGTTAGCGTTTGAATCAACCAGAGGGTGGAAGTAAAATGGAGCCATTTTAAAGAACTGCCTTAGGTGATGTTGGGGTGGGACAGAAATGCCTCATTTTGGTCATCCTATTTTTCACCCAGATTTACATATCTATTCGGCCATGTGACTTCTCTGCCCTTGAAAAAGCTCAGAGACTTGTAGGGGGAAAGGGAAATGGACTTGTAAGCAGATATATTTCAGAGCAACTTACTTGAGACATACAGTTGATGTGCCCTGGCTGGTGTGGCTCAGTTGGTTGAGCATCATCGGATGCACCAAAAGGTTGCAGGCTCAATTCCCAGTCAGGGCACCTGCCCATGTTTTGAGCTCGATCTCCAGTAGGAGGGGGCAGGGGGAGTACAGGAGGCAGCACATTGATATTTCCTTCTCACATCAATGTTTCTCTCTCTCTCTAAAGTCAATAAAACATTAAAAAACCATGATTATGCCCTGACCAGTTTGGCTCAGTGGATAGAGCGTCGACTTGCAGACTGAAAGGTCCCAGGTTCGATTCCGGTCAGGGGCAGGCAGTAGGGGGTGTGCAGGAAGCAGCTGATCGATGTTTCTCTCTCATCGGTGTTTCTAACTCTCCCTCTCCCTACCTCTCTGTAAAAAATCAATAAAATATATTAAAAAAAAACCCCATGATTATTAAAAAAAGAAATGTAATTGTTGTAAGAATCTTTAGTGGGAATGTAAAATGGGAAGCTGATATTGAAGATGAGCCCAGTTATGTTTCCATTTATGTAGCAGATGTTAAAACCTGAATCTCCTTTCATGTTTTCTACCATTTTTGGTTTATACAGCATTTTATATTGTTTTGCTTTATTTATTTATTTTGGAACAATACAATGAAGTTCGTCTTTGGCTCAAGCTATTGTGAAGCCAAAAATACATCTGGGCTGAGATTGGACTTTGTGGGACAAGTTGTGGTTTGTAGGTTATGGCTGTAGTTGTTCCAAGCAGTAAGTGCAATTTAAAAATTATTCAGAAGTAAATCAAACGTTGCGGAGACAAAAGTGGACCTGCTTGATTTTCAGATGGTGCTTTGGAACAATGAGTAGA